>CM063602.1:8635994-8661994 GCA_032356905.1 Salix exigua | reverse complement strand
TAAAAGTCCACAATTGTATTTTCTTTTCTTTCAAGGGAAATAAAGGTAATTTGATGTTCCTAAACAATAAATCTGTCATGAGTTTCATTATACTTTTATCATTTTTATTTCATTTAATCATCATACATATTCTCACTGTTCAGTTAGATATATATAGTACGCATACGTGTGAGTATGCATATGTGAGACTTCTCTCTCGTATATATATAGTAAACATGTGAATGGTGTATGATGTAGTCAGCAGAAAAGATAAATTCAAATTTCCTTTTCTCTTAAAACTCTCTGTCTCTCCTTCTCTCTGCTTAGGTCTCTTCTTCTCTGCACGGTCTCTTCACTCTTCTGCTAATCTCAACATGTTCAACATAAATAAATCACCCTACTCTCTTCATCTCCGCTTCCTCCACCTCCCCAGGCATCGCTACCTGGCCTCTTCCAACTTCCAAGCCCCATAACAATTGCTATATCCAGCCTCGTCAGCCTCTTCCTCTTCAAGACCATCACGACAAGGTATGCTCACGTTCTCCTTTTAAACTCCACAATCCTCTATACCCTTTTGAAATCTAGGATAATAGCTCTCCATTTTTTGGTCTTTCAGGTTCCATTTTTGGACCTTTCTGTGCATTTTTCTATCACCACAAGCGTGTGCGTTTGGAGAGTTTCAAGGCCAAGTTTTTACCTTTTGTTTAAAGCACCTCAAAACACTCTGCTCACGTAAGTAATTATCAATATCAAAACACTCGCTCACGTAAGTAATTATCAATATGTTTCTTGATCGGGAAATTTGAACTTAATCTGTTGTTGTGGCCAATTGTCGAATCCATAAAGAAAAGATAACTATGTTAAACATCAAGGAATTTAGTTATGTACATGCATGGTTGGTCTTAAAAGTTTTAGGATGAAGAAATGATGCTTGAAGAAAACGAGAACTAAATTTCCTACAGGTGATGTTAGGATTGCATGGTGTATGTTGTCCTCTCTTTTATAAGCATGAACTTGATCTGTTTCCAGGTTGAGCAACTTGTTTGGAGGCCTGACAAAGGCTAGTTTCTAGGGTTACTCATTGTAAATCCTAACTTTCCAGCAAAAGATACAAATTTATACACACACACACGCACGCGCAGCAGTTGAAGATGTAAATTCATAAAAGATTCAAATCTCGTTCACCGTAGAAACAAAACAAGAGCTTCCACTTATGCATGTCTGCTATGGAATGTTTGCAATGATCTATATGGATTAGATCGCCGAGTCCACTTTTCTTGGCCTAGTTTTTTCAAAGTTTGGAAAAATTATACATCGGCAGTGCCTCTACTAGTATTTCTTGGAAAAAAGAAAAGGAGAAAACTCAAAATACATTATTTTTTTCCTAGTGTGTGTCTTAATAATTATTATAATTATAATTATGATATAGTAATAATTAACTTTAAAAGCCACACCACCCGACCGTTACCCCATCTCAAAGTTAAAGTGAAAAAGCCCTACCCCGTTTCTTAACAACGACCATCGCTCTCTTCCACAACTCCATGCACCAAGTCAAAACCCGCAATCCTAACCTACCTCTCGGATCTCCATTCTCTCCTGTTGTTGACCGCTGTTTTTACCTTGTCATGTTGTGGTGGTGCTATACTATTTTCTTATGATTTTTAGCCCCTTTTGTTGTTTTGTGCCAGAAAGAAAAGAGTGCTTCGGAATCAGATAGGCCCTCTCTTTTTCTTGTTTAGGGAGTGGCGTTATTCCTTTCATCTTCCAGAGGTTTTCATTTCAATGATGCTTCAAAAGGAGGTTTCTATCGGCTATAATGGCTACCTTTTCTGTAGCAGATCCGTGAGTTCTTTTTTTTACTCCGCTCTCCTCTTTTCTATTTTCTTTGTTTTAAGTGCTTTTCATTTAAGGATCTGCTTGATTCCTGGTTAACTGATATTTTAGTTAAGTATGAAGTAAGCTTTTTAAATTATTAAACATTATTTTATTTTTTGGCTCTTTTTTTTAATTTAAATATGGAGAAATAGCTCTGCCATGACAATAGCTATTTTGGTGCTGAATCCAGCCAACGCGCTCGACTTGCTCTTGTGTGCGCAAGACTACCAAACATTATTGTGGTGTGGCGTGGACGAAGAATTATAACACGCCGCAGGGGGGAAAGGTACTTCAATCTTGTTTTTTATTAAAGAAGTCCGATCGTGAAACATTGTTCTTTTAGCACGTGTTCTGTTCTGGCTAAGCATTGCTATTTTAAAATAAATAAATAATATTTTTAATCGTCATTGCTTTGTATGTACTCTTAATTTATTTTCGTTGTTACCAGAACACATGGTTCATAATAGGCTACCAGATCCATGATTCAACTAGTTTGGGTTTTTATTTTTTAACACACTGCCACCCAAACTCTAGGAAGAATAAAAAAAAACATAATTTAATAGCTTACCGAACAAGCTTAGAATCAAGAAATAAACATGCGGCAGAAATTATATTTAAAGAAAATAAGAGTTTAATGAGAGTAAAATAAATTTACTGTTCGAGAGTGACATAGCTTACTCAAGTAAATAGCTAATGAATTTGCTGCAATACTTTTATATCCGTTAAACATCTACAAGTAGTAGCTAATAATGCTACCAACGAGCCTGCATGTAGTAGACTGACAAGTAGGCCTGTGGTTTTTAATCATTTCGTTTTTGAGACAGAGAAACGGAGAAGATGTTTGGAATTATAATGCAGAAGGTGATGGCCGGAGGTTCTCCGCTTCTTGTATAATATAAAACAAAAAAAAGGAAACACAACACCCTTCTTTGTTCCTCTCTGACTGTTTTTGGGTTTCAACAGTTGAGAAAAACCAAAACATACATTTGTTTTTGTCCTCGCCATAACAAAGCCAAACTTGCTTTAGTGAAGATCCAGGTTACAAGTCATCGAAAACCGAGCGAGTCTTTTGAAGAAGATTCTCCGAGGAATGTATAGCAAGGTCAAAACATGTTCAAGTCATGGAGGAGCGACAAGAAAAGAATCAAAGCTACATTAAAATTGTAATTTCAGGCAACTCAGGTACTAATCTGGCAGGTAACAAGTATTTCCTGTTACTGATTTGAAATGGGGTTACTTTATCTGGGATCAGCTACTGCATCTTGGGAGTGCGACAAGTTTTATAATGTAGGTACTGTGATGGAACAATTCAAATAAATACTAACAAGAAGCTCTAACCTAATTTTTCATCTCCATTTCAGGTGTCGCGTCTAAAGAAACCTGCCTTGATAATATCCTTGGTGCCAGAGGATGTTGGAAAGACAACATTCAAACTAGAGAAAGCTGCAGTTCAGGATGGAATTTGTTCATGGGACAATCCGGTTTATGTAACCATGAAGCTCATCAAGGAGCCAAAATCAGGAATGCTGCATGAGAAGATATACCATTTCATTGTTGCAAGTGTACGTTAGAGTCACATTTCAATTCTGTGCTGAATTTCTAAGGTGTAGTGATTTGTGTGCGACTGTGCACGCGCGCTAATTCCTATGAATTCTTGCGAGGGTCATCCAAGTCAGGTTATCCGGGAGAAGCTTCAATTGACTTTGCAGATTTTCGTTGATGAACCCGAACCATTAATTGTCTCCTGCGTCTTAAATTTGCCAACTCCAGTGCGATTCTACATGTTTGTCCCCTCTTTCTCCCCCCGTCACCCTCACTCTCTCTCACACACCCTTGTAATTCTCTTGATTGGACTCTAGCCCTATCTTTGATTCACTCCTAGAGCAATGTCTATTTTCAAAATGTAAATAGACCATGCTATTTTGATGTGAAAAACTTTCATTGTTTCCTCGTATTTCAAGTAATTTTGAAACAGTGACTATTCGGAAGATGCGAGGAGATGTTGATCCAAGGTGAACACAAGCATTAACAAATTCACAATTTGCATTTATTTCTCATTTTTACTTGCATTTTAGCTTTTAATTTATGTTTTTCCCATCTCCTCTGTACTAATTTACTGAAATGGACTTTGTAATCTCAATTGGAGACAATGAAGATCCTATACTTTCTCAAGACCAAAGCTTGAAAAGCCAGTGAGCAATGGCCATACTAGATGAGAATGATGAAAGTGTTATCAAGTAAGACCCGAAATTATCTATGTTGCTTTTCTGTTTTAATACTGATTCGAGAAGAGTCAGGACCGAACAAGTTCCTTTCAGACAACCTTGGAAATAGATGGGTTGTTATTCGGAATAGATGGGTCGTTATAATTGAACTATTCCTTGATGAATGTCACGGGATAGGGACTTGAACATTCTTTTATCACGAATTCGAACAAGAACACAACTTCGAGATCATCCGTTGGAGGCAACTCTAGCTTCAAATCAATTCTCGAGACAAGACTCAATGCCTCCGAAGGGAGCGAGTTGACGACATCACAACAAAAACCGCATGCATCGTAGAATAATTACATAATGGTCAATAGGATCAGGGTCAGATAGAAGATCCAGGTTACAAGTACCGAACACCGAGCGAGTCTTTTGATGAAGATTCTGAGGAATATAGAGTAAGGTCAAAAACATGTTCAAGTCATGGAGGACCGACAAAAAAAGAATCGAAGCTACATTCAAACTGCAATTTCAGGCAACTCAGGTACTAATCTAGCAGATAACAAGTATTTCTTGTTACTGATTTGAAATGGGTTTCCTTTATCTGGGATCAAGTACTGCATCTTGGGTGTGCGGCAAGTTTTATAATGTAGCTAGTTGAAACCTGCCTTGATAATATCCTTTGTGCCAGAGGATGTTGGAAAGACAACATTCAAACTTAATTTAGTTGTATGTATAATGTATAATAATAATTAGCATGGCCCCTAACTGTTCAATGATTTAAGGATAGTAAACAAATCTCACGGATCCCTGTCCCCAAGTATCTTCATTTAATCAGGGTTAATATATATTTCTTTTTCGGCCTGTAGAAGAGTTGTCACCTTTTAACCTTAAGCCACTCGTCATTTCCCTTCGATCTTTTCAACTTTGATCAGTTTATACTGCTTTCTTAACATTGTGTACCTTCTTCGTTTTGCATGAAGATGGAGTTCGAATATCGGGAGGTAATAATTTAAGGTTTTGAATCCTCCTGTTTTAATTCCTCTCTTCTAGTGGAGATATGCTTGATGATATTCATGATTGTGTTAATTTGGACAGAAGTACATAAAAACTTCCAGGGGAGTGCAACTCTTTACATGTAGATGATTGCCTTCGAATTCATCTTCTCCAAAAGCACCTGTTTTCCTTTGCCATGGTATTTTTCTTCCATGTACTCTCTCTTTCTCTTTGTCTGGATCTCTCGGTCTCAGTGGTGCTGGTTGCTGTTGTTGGAGGTTTGGTGTGAATTAATGAGCTCATTTATGAAGCTTGCAGGGTTTGGCATGGAGTGCAGTGGTTTCATCAGAGGTAATGAATTCCCTTTAGTGACATTTTTGTTTATCCCTTGCACTGTATTTTGCTGCAACGTCTTAACTGTTCATTATACAGCACAACTTTCAGCATTGTTCATCCTAATTAATTAGCATGAACAATGCTGAAAAAATGTTAAATGCACTCTACAATGAAATGATAGCTGAATGTATAATCTTATTTTTTTTTATATAAATAATATACATACTTAAACTTTGTTTTTAACAAAATAAAAAAAAATGTTTTTAAATGGTGTAAACTGTGTGGGTGTTTGGCTCCGTGTTTTTACCTGTGGTTGAAGCAAAACGCGGAGCCAAACTTAAATATTACGAAACAGCTGAATTTAATTTGGCGGTGAGTCCATTATTTTTATAACAATTCAGCTGCAGAGCACAGAGCACCTCACCAGTGAAAATTGTTTTGCATTTCGGTCGAGGAATATTTGCTTGCGCTCCATCACAAATCAAGTTTTCACACCCTCTTAACCCTCTTATCAGTTCATCTTCTTTTCTTATTAATATCAAAAAGAAAGTGAAATATGAGAGATTTTATCTTCAAGTAAATCTCATAGAAAATTGCTAAGATGACAAAACCTCATAAACTGGAAAGCTCAAGGGATTCAAAACCCATGAACTATATCAGATTTTTGGAGATAACAAGCCAAGTTTACGAATTCCAGACATTAGAAACAATGAAAGATGATCAGTTGCTTACTTTTGTGAGAGGAAGTTGTTTTTGGAGAGACAAGCTTGAATATCGCAAGCTTCTTTCTTGCTATATATCGCAAGCTTTTTTCATCGCAAGCTTTTCGATGCAGTTGAACAGAAAGCCTGGAATGTTGAGCTTTTTTAGAGAGACAAAGCCTCTTTGATTTCGGTGGGAGGGGGGAGATTGGGGTGTGTGTGTTTATACGTGTGTGTGTGTGTGTGTATAATTATATATATATATATATATATATTGAAAATAATGTAACTATATTAAAAATATTTATTTTTGTTTTTATTAAAAAATACCTCAACAAGAGAGTTAAAAATTATATACAAAATTAATAATTATATTGTTGGAAAGTTTAATCATGCACACTCATCACTACGTAACGTGATAGAACGTTCATTTGGCGTATGGAAACTGAGGTGGTGAATTTTACAAAACTTGTATGCTTATCCATACAAACACAAGTGAAGATTATGGTTGCATCAATGACACTACACAACTATATTCGAAGAAGATCACAAGATGATATTACTCTTGTCGAATATGATCGCAATCCTAATTTTGTTCCTGAAGATATTTTACCAGATGTTGTTCCTCGATCAAAAAGTCAGGGGTCACATACACGTTCACATATGAATTTAGTTAGTAATGAAATTGCAAGTAGTTTAATGACAAAATAAAAACAAGTGTTTAATTTACGTCAATTATTTCAAACCTTTTGTTATTTTAATTATTAATAAATATATGAAATTATTCCAATAAAATATTTATATATATATACATGTATATTTTTAAATAATTTCACAAGTTGACAGCAATATGAAAAGCAGGGTAACCAAACACACAAAACTGTTTTTCATTAAACTCAATCTCAACCACAGTTTTAACCAAACACAAATTTCAGTTACGAACTGCAGCTAAAAGCACTTTTCATAAACCTGTTTTTTTTCAACCTTAACCGCAATAATAAAAATTGTGCCAAACAGGCCCTGTGTTTTTAGGACCAGATAGGACACACTCGAAACTTGCCCCACAAGGATTATGTGTTTTTAGGACCGGATAGGATACACACGTGTAAACTTGCCCCCATCCTTGTTAAGGACTATGATGGGATACACTGCAAATTTGCCACTACATGAAAGATAAAAAAGATTTTTGTATATAGTTAATTATTGGGGAAAATAGCATATTTTTACGAACTCAAAGATAAAAATCATGGTTTTGTTAATAAAAAAAATTAGTATATAGGAATTTTATCATGAATAAGGTGGTGTTGAAAATATGCAGAATGATTATTTTTAAAGTATTTGTTTTTCGTAGAAATATGTTAGAATCACAATATATTTCAACATTTGTTTAATAAACTCTATTCAAGACTTCACAAATGCCACCGCTAATTACATATTTAAGTATTTTATTATAATACAATGTTGTTATATATAAGCAACACCAGTAAGAAAATCACTGAACTAAAAGTTTAGTTTAGTTTTGCTTTGTCTGTTTGTTTGTGGTGCAACCGTGTACTCCTCACTATGTTCTCGGGCCAAGTCTCTTGTCGTTCCATCCTTTGCTTCGCTGGGATCTCCATGATATCATCTTTCTCTAGCATTATCTGGGTGACCAAGGAGAGCAGGGTTCCAATGTCAAGATGATCAGAGCAATTTCCTTGAAGGAAACTTGAGCATATGGTGACTTAGAAAATGCCCGTACCAACTCCCATCCCTTGTCTCAAGTTATCAATAATGATTTGCACTCAAGAAATGGCATGACCAAGATATAGTTTTTGTCAGCACGTAAGTGAATTCAAAAGATTATATAAAAGAAAGCCTGGTTTTGTGATTTCAGTTCAATTGTGCTGTAGATTTATATATCACCGAACTTGAAGCATATGGACATGAAGATCAAGTTAAGGAAGATAGGCTATTGAAGTCCAAGCATTCATCCCTCACCTCACCCTCACCCTCACAACAAACTTGCAGAGGAGAAAAGTGTATACTAGATAGTCCAGGATTTTGGCATCTTGTTTCAGATTAACAAAAGTTTGCCACTTTCAGACCAGCAAACAGAACCAGAAAGAACTATATGGGCTTGAAAACAACCAACGTGCAAGCAAAATAAAACAATAGCAACTATTCCCTTGAAAACTTGGCATGAACCAGAAAAGGATAAGTTTAATACCAAGAAAGTGAAACCTTGCATCCACCGCCCTCTGGGCTTCTCTTTCTATCCAAATGATCAGAAGTAACATTACAGTAAAGAACTATATGCTCAAAACGCCCACCTCATCGGTACTCGTTGTCCTCACAACCGGGGAATCTTCCTAATCTGCAACTGGTAAAATGCTCAATTGTCAAAAAATCAAAGATGTTCTCCGGTCAAAAGTGCCTTCGTGGTGATGTTTCGTGCAGGTCTGCTGGAGGTGGTGAGAAGAAGTGATTTGATTTGAATTTCTAAAATATATTTTAATTAAATCATTTCAGTTTAGTTTCTAAGTATTTGTTTTTTTAATTTATATGATCCATGAAGCTTTTATCATGTTAACCCAAATATAGACTATAATCTTAATTGAATAAAATATTAATAAACTAAAAACTTGTATCATATATAAAAAGCAAATAAAATGTTCATATTTCTCGTGCTTTCTCCTTATCATATACTTATTAAAATACAATTCAAGCGAGTTTTTTTGCTTCTTCTTCTTTTTTAAAAAAAGCATTTCAAAAGGACTTTGATTTTTTTTCATATTATGATTTATTTACCGTTATAATAAATCTTCTTTATACATATGATTTTAGAGTAAATATTCAAAGTATGCATGTTTTATTTTTCAACAATTTTATTTAAAAATCAATAAAAAGGCCCAGGCGGTCTGAGTTATGGCCCAATTACACGTACGCAAAAATCCTACTCCACCCTCCTCCTCCGTCTCCCACTCTCTCCACAGCCAGAAGCCGAAGAAGCAAGCCTTGACGACAGCAATGGTGTCTCAATACGGCATCAAGTACGCCGTTCACATCATCACCAATCACTTCGGTCCACTAGTTGCCGTAAGCATAAATTCTCTCACTCATACTCTCTGTCTTGCAATCTTCGATTTCTAATATTAAATCGCGTTTTTTTTTTTTGCAAACTAAAACAGAAAGTATGCGACTGCCTTCTCAAGAAAGGACCGTTGCCGCTCCGTGAAATAGTCCGTTACACTGAGCTATCTGAGACTCTCGTCAGAAACTGCTTGCTCGTCCTCCAGCCTTTCCTCCTTGAAGAAGAAGGTAATTAACTACCAAACGTCGCCTTTTCTGTTAACATCGATTTGTGATGTTTGTTTTATTATTTTTTGAATTTCCTTAAATAATTAGGTGGATTTGGAGAAGTAAATAAAGTGAGCTCGCTGTACATGGTGCTATTCGATAATGTATTGCATCGCGTTAGGTTTTCCAAGTGTATGGCTATTGTTTCGCAGGAATTCAATAAGCTGGTTAGTTTTTTTTTTCTTTTTTTTTATTTGTAATTTTTTTGGAGGTTAGGTTAAATTATGGATTTGTTTAGTGTGTAGATTTGATTGAGACATTGCTTCAACACGGGAGGCTTTCGTCAGAACAAATTTTTGATGGATTTAGGGACAGTACAGAAGGCAAGTCTCCAATAACTTAGCTAACTGCAGTTCTTAATTGTATTTAGAGTTGAGTTTTGGCTCTAGTGTTCTTAACACTTAGTTTTTGCTTAAAACTTTAGGTAGTAGTAGTGGAGGTATGGAAGCCTTACAAGAAAATATTCATAAGCTTGTGATGGCGTGATATGTTGAAAGGTGTCCTATCTCGGAACCATTTCTTGCATTACCAAGTGAGGAAGAAGCTGCTCCTGCGAGGAGGCGAGGTGCTAAATCTGCTAAGGTTGTAGCTTTTATTTTTTAGTGTGAAATTTATAGGCTGCTTCTTATTTGTTACATAGAATTGACAATTGCAGCTGGCTATTTATGTATGTCTCTGAACATGGCCAGCAAAGAGACCGTCCTATGAGGGGTGGAGTGGAAAGCCTTACACACTTTCACGTGGGAAAATCAAGACAGATGAAAAACTAATAGAGGAAAATTCCAGATTTTCTTTGACATGAGCTGAATAATTAGTTATGCCATTGTTGTATTTATTTCTTCATGAGAAATAATGAGAAGGACAAGAACTATGCAATTATTTATTTATCAATTAGTCACCTTTTAGGTTTCAATGAATGCCATGTTTGGATAATAAATGACTTATCCTTCTTGAATGTGCTTGTGCCATGCAAAATTTGAATTCCCCTTTCTAAAGTTGATTCTCATACATTAACAAATTTCCTTGATACTTACAGGTATTTTTAGAGCGAGAAACCCTAGAACAACGTGTTCTTGCAGCAGCAGTGCCTCCAGAAGGAATGAGATTTTCATTTGAATTAAATCCTGAGATAGGTGCTGACAGAGAGAAAGCTGAGAATAGCAGTACTGGAGATAAGGTTGGTATATGAATTGTTATATTGAATTATGAGGTTTATTAATGTGCTAGTTTTTATTGATATGTTTATAGCGCAAGCATGATGCTTTGGAGTCTGGTACTGATGGTGGCTTTGTGGAGTTCTTTGGCGTGTCAATTGTGAGGAGTTTACTCGCCGGCTTAGGCATAAGGTTTGCTTTGACTTCCAATCTTCATCTTAATTGTGACAATACATGTATACAAATATGTCTCTTGAATTAACATTGAAAACTGAAATATAATTTCCAAATTGTCTTCATACTTACTCCGTACTTGTGTATTCTGATCAAGAGAAAACTTATGGTCCCATTGTGTAAAATTGAAAACAAGCTCAGGTCACTTTCATACTGAATCAACTGTCCCACAACATTCCCTGGGGGAGGGTTGTGTGATGAGATATAAACACAAGATGTTCAAATGGTTGGAAAAAATCTGTCACGTCATGTATGCATGGCTATTTTCCATTTCTTATCTGAGGGCCGGGGTGACAGTGAGGTGCCACATGTTCACTATTTGAAATTTAGGATGTTCCTTGCACAAAAAGAGAAAATCCAAGATGCTATAGTAAAAACTGTGAAAATGCTGTTTGTTTTACTGTATCCTGTATGATGTCTTTTTCATTCCATTTCTGTATCGACTTTTATGACACTGTGATGGGCTTCCATTTGATACCAATTACAATCATGTGTTAAGATGGTTTCATGCAAATGAAAGCTATTCACCTCGTTCCTCTGATTTTCTTATATGCTTCCTGCATATTTTGGTTCAAATGATGCTGCTGCTCTATATTTGTTCTAGATTTGTTTTGAGATTGTGAGAACACGGCGGGCTGATGAAGCTGCCACTGTCTTCACTGCAATGCTCAATGCATCAAGGAGTGAGGAAAAGAAAATAAAAACAGCAAGTTCAGGTGATGAGATTCTAAGATGATCATGTAAATTGCTTTAACTCATTGTACATCAGATATTCTTCAGGCATAAGGTTTGCTTTGACTTCCAATCTTCATCTTAATTGTGACAATACATGTATACAAATATGTCTCTTGAATTAACATTGAAAACTGAAATATAATTTCCAAATTGTCTTCATACTTACTCCGTACTTGTGTATTCTGATCAAGAGAAAACTTATGGTCCCATTGTGTAAAATTGAAAACAAGCTCAGGTCACTTTCATACTGAATCAACTGTCCCACAACATTCCCTGGGGGAGGGTTGTGTGATGAGATATAAACACAAGATGTTCAAATGGTTGGAAAAAATCTGTCACGTCATGTATGCATGGCTAT
Organism: Salix exigua; assembly: GCA_032356905.1. Lineage (NCBI taxonomy): Eukaryota > Viridiplantae > Streptophyta > Magnoliopsida > Malpighiales > Salicaceae > Salix > Salix exigua. Next base: position 8,650,080 of record CM063602.1, on the reverse strand, counting down.
TTTCCATTTCTTATCTGAGGGCCGGGGTGACAGTGAGGTGCCACATGTTCACTATTTGAAATTTAGGATGTTCCTTGCACAAAAAGAGAAAATCCAAGATGCTATAGTAAAAACTGTGAAAATGCTGTTTGTTTTACTGTATCCTGTATGATGTCTTTTTCATTCCATTTCTGTATCGACTTTTATGACACTGTGATGGGCTTCCATTTGATACCAATTACAATCATGTGTTAAGATGGTTTCATGCAAATGAAAGCTATTCACCTCGTTCCTCTGATTTTCTTATATGCTTCCTGCATATTTTGGTTCAAATGATGCTGCTGCTCTATTTTTGTTCTAGATTTGTATTGAGATTGTGAGAACACGGCTGGATGATGAAGCTGCCACTGTCTTCACTGCAATGCTCAATGCATCAAGGAGTGAGGAAAATAAAAACAGCAAGTTCAGGTGATGAGATTCTAAGATGATCATGTAAATTGCTTTAACTCATTGTACATCAGATATTCTTCAGGCATAAGGTTTGCTTTGACTTACAATCTTCATCTTAATTGTGACAATACATGTATACAAATATGTCTCTTGAATTAACATTGAAAACTGAAATATAATTTCCAAATTGTCTTCATACTTACTCCGCACTTGTGTATTCTGATCAAGAGAAAACTTATGGTCCCATTGTGTAAAATTGAAAACAAGCTCAGGTCACTTTCATACTGAATCAACTGTCCCACAACATTCCCTGGGGGAGGGTTGTGTGATGAGATATAAACACAAGATGTTCAAATGGTTGGAAAAAATCTGTCACGTCATGTATGCATGGCTATTTTCCATTTCTTATCTGAGGGCCGGGGTGACAGTGAGGTGCCACATGTTCACTATTTGAAATTTAGGATGTTCCTTGCACAAAAAGAGAAAATCCAAGATGCTATAGTAAAAACTGTGAAAATGCTGTTTGTTTTACTGTATCCTGTATGATGTCTTTTTCATTCCATTTCTGTATCGACTTTTATGACACTGTGATGGGCTTCCATTTGATACCAATTACAATCATGTGTTAAGATGGTTTCATGCAAATGAAAGCTATTCACCTCGTTCCTCTGATTTTCTTATATGCTTCCTGCATATTTTGGTTCAAATGATGCTGCTGCTCTATTTTTGTTCTAGATTTGTATTGAGATTGTGAGAACACGGCTGGATGATGAAGCTGCCACTGTCTTCACTGCAATGCTCAATGCATCAAGGAGTGAGGAAAAGAAAATAAAAACAGCAAGTTCAGGTGATGAGATTCTAAGATGATCATGTACATTGCTTTAACTCATTGTACATCAGATATTCTTCAGTATGGATGCCCCCCCAACACACTCACACCAAAAAGAAAAAAGATTTAACACATCATCCGTGGAGGAATTGATGACTTCCATCTCACCCCCTTCTCCTTCTTTCTACATTTATGTGTGTGTGTTGATGAATGGGAAATTATAAACTGATGGTTTGGCTTTCTACGTGTGTTGAGTGGTAGAGAAGAAACATTATTTGTGTTGCCTAAATAATATGGACATAGCTCAGTGTTTTTCCATGTAGCACAAGCATCTTGACAGAGCCGCCAAAATAAAATATTAGATCCTCGTAGCTTAAATCTATGTCCCAGAAAGAAAAAAAAAATAAGAATATGAAAAAGTTCGGGAAAAAATTCCTCCAACTTTTGGGGTTACTTTCTGACTGGATTTCAATGGGATATATGAGTGAAGGCGCTCATACCATGAATGAAATTAAAAATGTATTTTTTTCATCTTTATCCTACATCATATGCTTCTCATGCACTTGGCTTTCTTTATTGTAATTAAAAACATTTCAACTAATGAAAATAGACACGATGCAGTGAAATGGATTGTCAGGAAAAAAGACAGGAAATTTATCTCTTTCCACTAACCATTTTTCAAACAACTCTCTCATCCATTTGCTTTTATGATGTATTGTGTCTTGCAGTTCCTTTATCAGAAAATTCCATTTATGCAGAGGTGATTAAGAGTGAAAAGGGCCGTAATATGACCTTAGATTATGTTATATCTGTCCTTGTCGGGTTGAGTTCTTCTCCACCATTTGTAAGGGTGGTTGACAACTCGTACAGTATAGGTATAATTTCTCTCCTTTTCAACTCCATTTCATTTCTTTTGAAACATAAAACCAGTTTCTTTTGGATGGATTTCTATCCTTCATTTTGGTTTCTAATGACTTGTTTGTACTTGTGCAGATTACAAACATATAATCGAAGTAGCTCAAACTGACGAGGTCTGTTCACTTGTGATCCTTTCAAATTATTAGAATCAAATGCTTCCTTTGTTGAAGCAGGTGTCTAATTACATTTTATACTCTGCAGGTGGAGTCAATTGTTTATAAAAAATATGGCAAGGATGCTTATAGAATGTTCAGGCTACTGTCAAAGACTGGTCGTTTTCTTGAGACTGATAAGGTGATAAGTTTGAATTGATGGATATGTTCTCAGTTCCATTGCAATAGTTCATATGATGGAAACCATGTCTTTCTTTCTTGGTTTACAGTGTGGTTGAATAATCTTGAAATTGAGAATTATCTACATGTTATTTCTTTCCTGTAAATCTATTAATTAGGTCAGGTATTGTGGAGAAGCAGGTCTCTCTATAAATTTGAGGAGATGGTCTATCTAGCTCTACAGCAGGTTTAGCGAGTGTTCTTCCTACATTGCTCAATGCTTAGGTTTCAGTCACACCCCACATTCTTGTTGGGGTTGGGTTGGACAGCCTTAGAACTGTAGGACATGCAAACATAGGGGTCTGGAAAGCCATTCTGCAGCAATTGGCCTCTGGAGCTACACAAAACCCATCTCGTTTGTATTCTGCTGTCAGCATGGCCAAACACTCTCTTCATCTTCAATTTCAAGTATAGAGTGTTGAGGCCCGTATGTCTCCGCTTAGCATTATTGTTTTTAGGATATGTACAAAGGTTAATGAAGGTTAATAGACTATTCTTTTGCTTCTTCCACTTTTAGAGATCGCATCTAAATTAAGTATCAACATTCTTTTATCAGAAAACTTCGACTAAACAAATAATATTTATTGTCCTTATATATGTAAATAACCATATATTTGAAATGAGGTTAAATGTCTTTGTAGATTGAAGTTTGTAATACCATAGTCCAAAAATCTCGGGACAAAAATACTTTGAGCTCCATATTTTTTCTTGCTTCAGACAATTTAATGTCTCTATAGGTTGAAGTTTGCAAGACTCTAGTCCAAAAACCACTGCTTTAATCCACAAAACAACAGTATTTTTCCCTCTTTTTTTCCAGTATGAATTTGTTTGGATGATGTGTTCTGTTTATCTTGTTGTCATTTTTCTAGATTTCAGATTCAATATTCGTTGAAAAGAAGGAAACAGCCAATATTCTTTCTAAGATGTGGCAGGGCGACTACTTGCAGATGGAGGTAAATGAATTTACATGCTTCTCCTTTTGCTTAGCAAATGAAGATATCATATCTTGTTGGAGCTGAAATTTTATTTTGCCCGTTAAAGAATGAGTGTTTGAATTACAAAAAAACTGTGAAGTATCATAAAATTACGATGACACCCAAAAGCTTGAAGATATTACAAAACCACCCCCAAGTTGAAGCGAATATTACAAAATCTCCCTTTTGTATCCAAAACTCCTGTAAATATTCCCCTTGACATTAAAGGTGTCTTGGGAACTTTTAAAAAAATTGGGTGGTCAATGTAATATCATGATATCTTTGGGGGGTTATTGTAATTTATGCTAAAAAAGGGGTTTAAGAGGTTTGGACGTTGAGCTTGTAACAAGTTTATGATGATCATTGAGGTATTCATAATGCTGAATCTTTTATGCAGAAATTAGTTGCCGGACCAACACAATTCTTGTCGTGGAAAGTGAATATGATAAACCTAAGGGAACGTGTATTGGATGATATGTTCCATGCTAGCTTAAACTTGAGTCTTCGAGTGGCATACGAGCTAGAACAACAAAAGGAGGTTTGACAGCTACTTTTATTTGGCCCTTTTTCCTCGTGAATTTCTTGCTTCACTTTTCAATGAAATCTTCAACCTTTTTTTTTTCTCATTTTCTTTTACTTAGCATAGTTCCATGCTTGACGTATTAATCACGGCGAATTCTTTCAGATTTTACATCTCGGAGTTGATGGGCCAATGAAGGAGAAGCATGAGAAACTTAAAAGTTAGATTTCTCCTGGAATCCTCAAGGATGAAGCTTGACGATGCTATAATGATTTTCCATGATTTCTAAATGCATCTTATGAGTGTAAAAATATGTTTTCATATCACAAGATAAATTATTTTGTTTTCTCTCTTCTTGACAGTGTCAAGATCGTTGAATTCCATCTCTTTTGCCCCCACAATTTTGGCTTTACTAATTGCAGATAACGAAAAGAGTTGTTGAATGTACTAGGGTAAATTGAAATAGCTGCCTTGGAAATTTACCATCTTTAATTCTTGTAAATTAAGTTTATGAATTATTTAAGCTAGACAAATTCTTGAGGATTTAATAAATCGGTTATTAATTCTTAAAACTAATACCAAAACATATACCAATCAATATATGGGGCCCGACTAGAAATTGATGAATTATTGTGTTATGATAAGAGTCTTGAAAGGGAAGACAAGCACCAATCTCTGGTGTAAAAATTGGCGGTGGATGGATTGCATAATGGGCTGGTGAAGATAACGTTTTAGAGCAAGTCACTTTTTCCTGGTGAGAGAGTTTTGTCCGTGATCAGTACATGCAAAGAGTCTTAATTCGTTGTTGAGAATTCTAGCCAACTTGCGACTTGTGAGTGCCTGGCGGTCCCCTTATGGCTGCTAGCTAGTCCACATGAAGCCGCAGCCTTGTAATCCATGGATGATCAACAAATCCTGTATTCCGGCTATGCAACTATTTGATCCAACCGAAGACAAAAAAACTGGCAATAACTTACTGCTTAGAACGAAGGAAATAGGATGCAGAGATTTGAGCAGGAAAGAAGAGGGTTTTTGAAAAGAGGATGTTGTCGCCATTAACTAACATTGTGTCGAGAACCTTTTGACCATCTGACATTGTGTCAAAACTTTGCAGAACGTACCTTCAACACAACCTTCGCGTGTATGCAAGCATTTGACATGTTTGAGTTTTTAATAATTATTCAAATCTATCATTGGCAACCCAAAACACCTGTATGAAAATAAAATAAAATTACCAAAAAAACTAATTTAATTATGAAACTGAATGTAAATAAGTAAATCTAATGCGATCTAAATTTTAATATTTTTTTAATTACTCTAAAGATAATTTACCCTTTACCCATCTTATTATAAAAAAATCCAAGATAAAAATAAAATAATGCAAATGAAAAGGAATCAATTAATTTTAAAATCAGGAGTAATTTTGAAAATTTACTATGCAATGAAATATGAAGCTTCCTAAAAGTCCACAATTGTATTTTCTTTTCTTTTAAGGGAAATAAAGGTAATTTGATGTTCCTAAACAATAAATCTGTCATGAGTTTCATTATATTTTTATCATTTTTATTTCATTTAATCATCATACATATTCTCACTGTTCAGTTAGATATATAGTATGCATACGTGAGACTTCTCTATGTATATATATAGTAAACATGAGAATGGTGTATGATGTAGTCAGCAGAAAAGATAAATTCAAATTTTCTTTTCTCTTAAAACTCTCTGTCTCTCCTTCTCTCTGCTTAGGTCTCTTCTTCTCTGCACGGTCTCTTCACTCTTCTGCTAATCTCAACATGTTCAACGTAAATAAATCACCCTACTCTCTTCATCTCCGCTTCCTCCACCTCCCCAGGCATCGCTGCCTGGCCTCTTCCAACTTCCAAGCCCCATAACAATTGCTATATCCAGCCTCGTCAGCCTCTTCCTCTTCAAGACCATCACGACAAGGTATGCTCACGTTCTCCTTTTAAACTCCACAATCCTCTATACCCTTTTGAAATCTAGGATAATAGCTCTCCATTTTTTGGTCTTTCAGGTTCCATTTTTGGACCTTTCTGTGCATTTTTCTATCACCACAAGCGTGTGCGTTTGGAGAGTTTCAAGGCCAAGTTTTTACCTTTTTGTTTAAAGCACCTCAAAACACTCTGCTCACGTAAGTAATTATCAATATCAAAACACTCTGCTCACGTAAGTAATTATCAATATGTTTCTTGACTGGGAAATTTGAACTTAATCTGTTGTTGTGGCCAATTGTCGAATCCATAAAGAAAAGATAACTATGTTAAACATCAAGGAATTTAGTTATGTACATGCATGGTTGGTCTTAAAAGTTTTAGGATGAAGAAATGATGCTTGAAGAAAACGAGAACTAAATTTCCTACAGCTGATGTTAGGATTGCATGGTGTATGTTGTCCTCTCTTTTTATAAGCATGAACTTGATCTGTTTCCAGGTTGAGCAACTTGTTTGGAGGCCTGACAAAGGCTAGTTTCTAGGGTTACTCATTGTAAATCCTAACTTTCCAGCAAAAGATACAAATTTATACACACACACACGCACGCGCATCAGTTGAAGATGTAAATTCATAAAAGATTCAAATCCTGTTCACCGCAGAAACAAAACAAGAGCTTCCACTTATGCATGCTGCTATGGAATGTTTGCAATGATCTATATGGATTAGATCGCCGAGTCCACTTTTCTTGGCCTAGTTTTTTCAAAGTTTGGAAAAATTATACATCGGCAGTGCCTCTACTAGTATTTCTTGGAAAAAAGAAAAGGAGAAAACTCAAAATACATTATTTTTTTCCTAGTGTGTGTCTTAATAATTATTATAATTATAATTATGATATAGTAATAATTAACTTTAAAAGCCACACCACCCGACCGTTACCCCATCTCAAAGTTAAAGTGAAAAAGCCCTACCCGTTTCTTAACAACGACCATCGCTCTCTTCCACAACTCCATGCACCAAGTCAAAACCCGTAATCCTAACCTACCTCTCGGATCTCCATTCTCTCCTTTTGTTGACCTTGCTTTTACCTTGTCATGTTGTGGTGGTGCTATACTATTTTCTTATGATTTTTAGCCCCTTTTGTTGTTTTGTGCCAGAAAGAAAAGAGTGCTTCGGAATCAGATAGGCCCTCTCTTTTTCTTGTTTAGGGAGTGGCGTTATTCCTTTCAACTTCCAGAGGTTTTCATTTCAATGATGCTTCAAAAAGGAGGTTTTACTGGGCTATAATGGCTACCTTTTCTGGTAGCAGATCTGTGAGTTCTTTTTTTTTTTTACTCCGCCTCTCCTCTTTTCTATTTTCTTTGTTTTGAGTGCTTTTCATTTAAGGATCTGCTTGATTCCTGGTTAACTGATATTTTAGTTAAGTATGAAGTAAGCTTTTTAAATTATTAAACATTATTTTATTTTTTGGCTCTTTTTTTTAATTTAAATATGGAGAAATAGCTCCTGCCATGACAATAGCTATTTTGGTGCTGAATCCAGCCAACGCGCTCGACTTGCTCTTGTGTGCGCAAGACTACCAAACATTATTGTGGTGTGGCGTGGACGAAGAATTATAACCCGCCGCAGGGGGGAAAGGTACTTCAATCTTGTTTTTTATTAAAGAAGTCCAGACTGTGAAACATTGTTCTTTTAGCACGTGTTCTGTTCTGGCTAAGCATTGCTATTTTAAAATAAATAAATAATATTTTTAATCGTCATTGCTTTGTATGTACTCTTAATTTATTTTCGTTGTTACCAGAACACATGGTTCATAATAGGCTACCAGATCCATGATTCAACTAGTTTGGGTTTTTATTTTTTAACACACTGCCACCCAAACTCTAGGAAGAATAAAAAAAAACATAATTTAATAGCTCACCGAACAGTGCTTAGAATCAAGAAATAAACATGCGGCAGAAATTATATTTAAAGAAAATAAGAGTTTAATGAGAGTAAAATAAATTTACTGTTCGAGAGTGACATAGCTTACTCAAGTAAATAGCTAATGAATTTGCTGCAATACTTTTATATCCATTAAACATCTACAAGTAGTAGCTAATAATGCTACCAACGAGCCTGCATGTAGTAGATTGACAAGTAGGCTTGTATGGTTTTTAATCATTTCGTTTTTGAGACAGAGAAACGGAGAAGATGTTTGGAATTATAATGCAGAAGGTGATGGCCGGAGGTTCTCCGCTTCTTGTATAATATAAAACAAAAAAAAGGAAACACAACACCCTTCTTTGTTCCTCTCTGACTGTTTTTGGGTTTCAACAGTTGAGAAAAACCAAAACATACATTTGTTTTTGTCCTCGCCATAACAAAGCCAAACTTGCTTTAGTGAAGATCCAGGTTACAAGTACTGAAAACCGAGCGAGTCTTTTGAAGAAGATTCTCTGAGGAATGTATAGCAAGGTCAAAACATGTTCAAGTCATGGAGGAGCGACAAGAAAAGAATCAAAGCTACATTAAAATTGTAATTTCAGGCAACTCAGGTACTAATCTGGCAGGTAACAAGTATTTCCTGTTACTGATTTGAAATGGGGTTACTTTATCTGGGATCAGCTACTGCATCTTGGGAGTGCGACAAGTTTTATAATGTAGGTACTGTGATGGAACAATTCAAATAAATACTAACAAGAAGCTCTAACCTAATTTTTCATCTCCATTTCAGTGCCGCGTCTAAAGAAACCCGCCTTGATAATATCCTTGGAGCCGGAGGATGTTGGAAAGACAACATTCAAACTAGAGAAAGCTGCAGATTCAGGATGGAATTTGTTCATGGGACAATCCGGTTTATGTAACCATGAAGCTCATCAAGGAGCCAAAATCAGGAATGCTGCATGAGAAGATATACCATTTCATTGTTGCAAGTGTACGTTAGAGTCACATTTCAATTCTGTGCTGAATTTCTAAGGTGTAGTGATTTGTGTGCGATCGTGCACGCCGCTTAATTCCTATGAATTCTTGCAGGGTCATCCAAGTCAGGTTATCCGGGAGAAGCTTCAATTGACTTTGCAGATTTTGGTCGATGAACCCGAACCATTAATTGTCTCCCTGCGTCTTAAATTTGCCAACTCTGTGCGCTTCTACATGTCCGTCCCCTCTTTCTCCCCGTCACCCTCGCTCTCTCTCACACACCCTTGTAATTCTCTTGATTGGACTCTAGCCCTATCTTTGATTCACTCCTAGAGCAATGTCTATTTTCAAAATGTAAATAGACCATGCTATTTCGATGTGAAAAAACTTTCATTGTTTCCTCGTATTTCAAGTAATTTTGAAACAGGTGACTATTCAGAAGATGCAGGGAGATGTTGATCCAAGGTGAACACAAGCATTAACAAATTCACAATTTGCATTTATTTCTCATTTTTACTTGCATTTTAGCTTTTAATTTATGTTTTTCCCATCTCCTCTGTACTAATTTACGAAATGAACTTTGTAATCTCAATTGGAGACAATGAAGATCCTATACTTTCTCAAGACCAAAGCTTGAAAAGCCAGCTGAGCAATGGCCATACAGATGAGAATGATGAAAGTGTTACTGAAGTAAGACCTGAAATTATCTATGTTGCTTTTCTGTTTTAATACAGTTCAGGAAGGGCTGGAACTGAACAAGTTCCTTTTCAGCAACCTTGGAAATAGATGGGTTGTTATTCAGAATAGATGGGCTGTTATAATTGAACTATTCCTTGATGAATGTCACAGGATAGGGACTTGAACATTCTTTTATCACAGAATTCTGAACAAGAACACAACTTCAGATCATCCGTTGGGGGCAACTCTAGCTTCAAATCAATTCTCAGACAAGACTCAATGCCTCCGAAGGGAGCAGTTGACGGCATCACAACAAAAAACTGCATGCATAGTAGAATAATTACATAATGGTCAATAGGATCAGGGTCAGATAGAAGATCCAGGTTACAAGTACCGAACACCGAGCGAGTCTTTTGATGAAGATTCTGAGGAATATAGAGTAAGGTCAAAAACATGTTCAAGTCATGGAGGACCGACAAAAAAAGAATCGAAGCTACATTCAAACTGTAATTTCAGGCAACTCAGGTACTAATCTAGCAGATAACAAGTATTTCCTGTTACTGATTTGAAATGGGTTTTCTTTATCTGGGATCAGGTACTGCATCTTGGGTGTGCGACAAGTTTTATAATGTAGGTAGTTGAAACCTGCCTCGATAATATCCTTGGTGCCAGAGGATGTTGGAAAGACAACATTCAAACTTAATTTAGCTGTATGTATAATGTATAATAATAATTAGCATGGCCCTTAACTGTTCAATGATTTAAGGATAGTAAACAAATCTCACCGGATCCCTGTCCCCAAGTATCTTCATTTAATCAGGGTTAATATATATTTCTTTTTCGGCCTGTAGAAGAGTTGTCACCTTTTAACCTTAAGCCACTCATCATTTCCCTTCGATCTTTTCAACTTTGATAAGTTTATACTGCTTTCTTAACATTGTGTACCTTCTTCTTCGTTTTGCATGAAGATGGAGTTCAAATATCAGGAGGTAATAATTTAAGGTTTTGAATCCTCCTATTTTAATTCCTCTCTTCTAGTGGAGATATGCTTGATGATATTCATGATTGTGTTAATTTGGACAGGAGTACATAAAAACTTCCAGGGGAGTGCAACTCTTTACATGTAGATGATTGCCTTGAATTCATCTTCTCCAAAAGCACCTGCTTTCCTCTGCCATGGTATTTTTCTTCCATGTACTCTCTCTTCTCTTTGTCCGGATCTCTGGTCTCGGTGGTGCTTGGTTCGTTGTTGTTGGAGGTTTGGTGTGAATTAATGAGCTCATTTATGAAGCTTGCAGGGTTTGGCATGGAGTGCAGTGGTTTCATCAGAGGTAATGAATTCCCTTTAGTGACATTTTTGTTTATCCCTTGCACTGTATTTTGCTGCAACGTCTTAACTGTTCATTATACTGACATAACTTTCAACGACTTGTTCATCCTAATTAATTAGCATGAACAATGCTCGAAAAATGTTAAATGCACTCTACAATGAAATGATAGCTGAATGTATAATCTTATTTTTTTATATAAATAATATACATACTTAAACTTTGTTTTTAACAAAATAAAAAAATGTTTTTAAATGGTGTAAATCGTATGGGTGTTTGGCTCCGCGTTTTTACCTGTGGTTGAAGCAAAACACGAAGCCAAACTTAAATATTACCAAACAGCTGAATTTAATTTGGCGGTGAGTCCACTATTTTTATAACAATTCAGCCGCAGAGCACAGAACACCTCACTAGTGAAAATTGTTTTACATTTCGGTCGAGTAAAATTTGCTCGCGCTCCATCACAAATCAAGTTTCAACACCCTCTTAACCCTTTTATCAGTTCATCTTCTTTTCTTATTAATATCAAAAAGAAAGTGAAAGATGAGAGATTTTTGCTTCAAGTAAATCTCATAGAAAATTCCTAAGATGACAAAACCTCATAAACTGGAAAGCTCATGGGATTCAAAACCCATGAACTATATCAGAATTTTGGAGATAACAAGCCAAGTTTACGAATTCCAGACATTATAAACAAGGAAAGATGAATAGTTGCTTACTTTTGTAAGAGGAAGTTGTTTTTGGAGAGACAAGCTTGAATATCGAAAGCTTCTTTCTTGCTATATATCGCAAGCTTCTTTCATCGCAAGCTTTTTGATGCAGTTGAACAGAAAGCCTGGAATGTTGAGCTTTTTTAGAGAGACAAAGCCTCTTTGATTTCGGTGGGAGGGGGGAGATTGGGGTGTGTGTGTTTATACGTGTGTGTGTGTGTGTGTATAATTATATATATATATATATATATATATATATTGAAAATAATGTAACTATATTAAAAATATTTATTTTTGTTTTTATTAAAAAATACCTCAACAAGAGAGTAAAAAATTATATACAAAATTAATAATTATATTGTTGGAAAGTTTAATCGTGCACACTCATCACTACGTAACATGATAGAACGTTCATTTGGCGTATGAAAACTAAGGTGGTAAATTTTATAAAACTTGTATGCTTATCCATACAAAACACAAGTGAAGATTATGGTTGCATCAATAACACTACATAACTATATTAGAAGAAGATCACAAGATGATATGACTTTTGCCGAATATGATCACAATCCTAATTTTGTTCCTGAAGATATTTTATCAGATGTTGTTCATCGATCAAATAGTCAGGGGTCACAGACAGGTTCACGTATGGATTTAGTTCGTAATGAAATTGCAAGTAGTTTAATGAGAAAATAAAAACAAATGTTTAATTTACGTCAATTATTTTAAATATTTTGTTATTTTAATTATTAATAAATATATGAAATTATTCCAACAAAATATTTATATATATATACATGTATATTTTTAAATAATTTCACAAGTTGACAGCAATATGAAAAGCAGGGTAACCAAACACACAAAACTGTTTTTCATTAAACTCAATCTCAACCACAGTTTTAACCAAACACAAATTTCAGTTACGAACTGCAGCTAAAAGCACTTTTCATAAACCTGTTTTTTTTCAACCTTAACCGCAATAATAAAAATTGTGCCAAACAGGCCCTGTGTTTTTAGGACCAGATAGGACACACCTGTAAACTTGCCCCCACAAGGATTATGTGTTTTTTAGGACCAGATAGGATACACACGTGTAAACTTGCCCCCATCCTTGTTAAGGACTATGATGGGATACACTGCAAATTTGCCACTACATGAAAGATAAAAAAGATTTTTGTATATAGTTAATTATTGGGGAAAATAGCATATTTTTACGAACTCAAAGATAAAAATCATGGTTTTGTTAATAAAAAAAATTAGTATATAGGAATTTTATCATGAATAAGGTGGTGTTGAAAATATGCAGAATGATTATTTTTAAAGTATTTGTTTTTCGTAGAAATATGTTAGAATCACAATATATTTCAACATTTGTTTAATAAACTCTATTCAAGACTTCACAAATGCCACCGCTAATTACATATTTAAGTATTTTATTATAATACAATGTTGTTATATATAAGCAACACCAGTAAGAAAATCACTGAACTAAAAGTTTAGTTTAGTTTTGCTTTGTCTGTTTGTTTGTGGTGCAACCGTGTACTCCTCACTATGTTCTCGGGCCAAGTCTCTTGTCGTTCCATCCTTTGCTTCGCTGGGATCTCCATGATATCATCTTTCTCTAGCATTATCTGGGTGACCAAGAAGAGCAGGGTTCCAATGTCAAGATGATCAGAGCAATTTCCTTGAAGGAAACTTGAGCATATGGTGACTTAGAAAATGCCCGTACCAACTCCCATCCCTTGTCTCAAGTTATCAATAATGATTTGCACTCAAGAAATGGCATGACCAAGATATAGTTTTTGTCAGCACGTAAGTGAATTCAAAAGATTATATAAAAGAAAGCCTGGTTTTGTGATTTCAGTTCAATTGTGCTGTAGATTTATATATCACCGAACTTGAAGCATATGGACATGAAGATCAAGTTAAGGAAGATAGGCTATTGAAGTCCAAGCATTCATCCCCTCACCCTCACCCTCACCCTCACCCTCACAACAAACTTGCAGAGGAGAAAAGTGTATACTAGATAGTCCAGGATTTTGGCATCTTGTTTCAGATTAACAAAAGTTTGCCACTTTCAGACCAGCAAACAGAACCAGAAAGAACTATATGGGCTTGAAAACAACCAACGTGCAAGCAAAATAAAACAATAGCAACTATTCCCTTGAAAACTTGGCATGAACCAGAAAAGGATAAGTTTAATACCAAGAAAGTGAAACCTTGCATCCACCGCCCTTCGGGCTTCTCTTTCTATCCAAATGATCGAAGTAACATTACAGGAAAGAACTATATGCTCAAACGCCCACCTCATCGGTACTCGCTGTCCTCACAACCGGGGAATCTTCCCAATCTGCAACCAGGTAAAATGCTCAATTGTCAAAAAATCAAAGATGTTCTCCAGTCAAAAGTGCCTTCTGTGGTGATGTTTCGTGCAGGTCTGCTGGAGGTGGTGAGAAGAAGTGATTTGATTTGAATTTCTAAAATATATTTTAATTAAATCATTTCAGTTTAGTTTCT
>CM063602.1:8614749-8635494 GCA_032356905.1 Salix exigua | reverse complement strand
ATATGTTTTGGTATTAGTTTTAAGAATTAATAACCGATTTATTAAATCCTCAAGAATTTGTCTAGTTTAAATAATTCATAAACTTAATTTACAAGAATTAAAGATGGTAAATTTCCAAGGCAGCTATTTCAATTTACCCTAGTACATTCAACAACTCTTTTCGTTATCTGCAATTAGTAAAAAGCCAAAATTGTGGGGGCAAAAGAGATGGAATTCAACGATCTTGACACTGTCAAGAAGAGAGAAAACAAAATAATTTATCTTGTGATATGAAAACATATTTTTACACTCATAAGATGCATTTAGAAATCATGGAAAATCATTATAGCATCGTCAAGCTTCATCCTTGAGGATTCCAGGAGAAATCTAACTTTTTTAAGTTTCTCATGCTTCTCCTTCATTGGCCCATCTACTCCGAGATGTAAAATCTGAAAGAATTCGCCGTGATTAATACGTTAAGCATGGAACTATGCTAAGTAAAAGAAAATGAGAAAAAAAAGGTTGAAGATTTCATTGAAAAGTGAAGCAAGAAATTCACGAGGAAAAAGGGCCAAATAAAAGTAGCTGTCAAACCTCCTTTTGTTGTTCTAGCTCGTATGCCACTCGAAGACTCAAGTTTAAGCTAGCATGGAACATATCATCCAATACACGTTCCCTTAGGTTTATCATATTCACTTTCCACGACAAGAATTGTGTTGGTCCGGCAACTAATTTCTGCATAAAAGATTCAGCATTATGAATACCTCAATGATCATCATAAACTTGTTACAAGCTCAACGTCCAAACCTCTTAAACCCCTTTTTTAGCATAAATTACAATAACCCCCCAAAGATATCATGATATTACATTGACCACCCAATTTTTTTAAAAGTTCCCAAGACACCTTTAATGTCAAGGGGAATATTTACAGGAGTTTTGGATACAAAAGGGAGATTTTGTAATATTCGCTTCAACTTGGGGGTGGTTTTGTAATATCTTCAAGCTTTTGGGTGTCATCGTAATTTTATGATACTTCACAGTTTTTTTGTAATTCAAACACTCATTCTTTAACGGGCAAAATAAAATTTCAGCTCCAACAAGATATGATATCTTCATTTGCTAAGCAAAAGGAGAAGCATGTAAATTCATTTACCTCCATCTGCAAGTAGTCGCCCTGCCACATCTTAGAAAGAATATTGGCTGTTTCCTTCTTTTCAACGAATATTGAATCTGAAATCTAGAAAAATGACAACAAGATAAACAGAACACATCATCCAAACAAATTCATACTGGAAAAAAAGAGGGAAAAATACTGTTGTTTTGTGGATTAAAGCAGTGGTTTTTGGACTAGAGTCTTGCAAACTTCAACCTATAGAGACATTAAATTGTCTGAAGCAAGAAAAAAGATGGAGCTCAAAGTATTTCTGTCCCGAGATTTTTGGACGATAGTATTGCAAACTTCAGTCTACAGAGACATTTAACCTCATTTCAAATATATGGTTATTTACAAATATAAGGACAATAAATATGGTTCGTTTAGTCCAAGTTTTCTGATAAAAGAATGCTGATACTTAATTTAGATGCGATCTCTAAAAGTGGAAGAAGCAAAAGAATATAGGCTATTAACCCTCATTAACCTTTGTACATATCCTAAAAACAATAATGCTAAGCGGAGACATACGGGCCTCAACACTCTATAGTTGAAATTGAAGATGAAGAGAGTGTTTGGCCATGCTGACGGCAGAATACAAACGAGATGGGTTCTGTGTAGCTCCAGAGGTCAATTGCTGCAGAATGGCTTTCCAGACCCCTGTGTTTGCAAGTCCTACAGTGCTAAGGCTGTCCAACCCAACCCCAACAAGAGTGTGGGGTGCGACTGAAAGCTAAGCATTGAGCAATGTAGGAAGAACACTCGCTAAACCTGCTGTAGAGCTAGATAGACCATCTCCTCAAATTTATAGAGAGACCTGCTTCTCCACAATACCTGACCTAATTAATAGATTTACAGGAAAGAAATAACATGTAGATAATTCTCAATTTCAAGATTATTCAACCACACTGTAAACCAAGAAAGATAGACATGGTTTCCATCATATGAACTATTGCAATGGAACTGAGAACATATCCATCAATTCAAACTTATCACCTTATCAGTCTCAAGAAAACGACCAGTCTTTGACAGTAGCCTGAACATTCTATAAGCATCCTTGCCATATTTTTTATAAACAATTGACTCCACCTGCAGAGTATAAAATGTAATTAGACACCTGCTTCAACAAAGGAAGCATTTGATTCTAATAATTTGAAAGGATCACAAGTGAACAGACCTCGTCAGTTTGAGCTACTTCGATTATATGTTTGTAATCTGCACAAGTACAAACAAGTCATTAGAAACCAAAATGAAGGATAGAAATCCATCCAAAAAGAAACTGGTTTTATGTTTCAAAAAGAAATGAAATGGAGTTGAAAAGGAGAGAAATTATACCTATACTGTATGAGTTGTCAACCACCCTTACAAATGGTGGAGAAGAACTCAACCCGACAAGGACAGATATAACATAATCTAAGGTCATATTACGGCCCTTTTCACTCTTAATCACCTCTGCATAAATGGAATTTTCTGATAAAGGAACTGCAAGACACAATACATCATAAAAGCAAATGGATGAGAGAGTTGTTTGAAAAATGGTTAGTGGAAAGAGATAAATTTCCTGTCTTTTTTCCTGACAATCCATTTCACTGCATCGTGTCTATTTTCATTAGTTGAAATGTTTTTAATTACAATAAAGAAAGCCAAGTGCATGAGAAGCATATGATGTAGGATAAAGATGAAAAAAATACATTTTTAATTTCATTCATGGTATGAGCGCCTTCACTCATATATCCCATTGAAATCCAAATAAAGTAACCCCAAAAGTTGGAGGAATTTTTTCCGAACTTTTTCATATTCTTATTTTTTTTTTCTTTCTGGGACATAGATTTAAGCTACGAGGATCTAATATTTTATTTTGGCGGCTCTGTCAAGATGCTTGTGCTACATGGAAAAACACTGAGCTATGTCCATGTTATTTAGGCAACACAAATAATGTTTCTTCTCTACCACTCAACACACGTAGAAAGCCAAACCATCAGTTTATAATTTCCCATTCATCAACACACACACATAAATGTAGAAAGAAGGAGAAGGGGGTGAGATGGAAGTCATCAATTCCTCCACGGATGATGTGTTAAATCTTTTTTCTTTTTTGGGGGGGCATCCATACTGAAGAATATCTGATGTACAATGAGTTAAAGCAATTTACATGATCATCCTAGAATCTCGTCACCTGAACTTGCGGTTTTTATTTTCTTTTCCTCCCTCCTTGATGCATTGAGCATTGCACTGAAGACAGTGGCAGCTTCATCATCCAGCCGTGTTCTCACAATCTCAATACAAATCTAGAACAAAAATAGAGCAAGCAAGCATCATTTGAACCAAAATATGCAGGAAGCATATAAGAAAATCAGAGGAACGAGGTGAATAGCTTTCATTTGCATGAAACCATCTTAACACATGATTGTAATTGGTATCAAATGGAAGCCCATCACAGTGTCATAAAAGTCGATACAGAAATGGAATGAAAAAGACATCATACAGGATACAAGAAAACAAACAGCATATTCACAGCTTTTACTATAGCATCTTGGATTTTCTCTTTTTGTGCAAGGAACATCCTAAATTTCAAATAGTGAACATGTGGCACCTCACTGTCACCCCGGCCCTCAGATAAGAAATGGAAAATAGCCATGCATACATGACGTGACAGATTTTTTCCAACCATTTGAACATCTTTTGTTTATATCTCATCACACAACCCTCCCCCAGGGAATGTTGTGGGACAGTTGATTCAAGTATGAAAGTGACCTGAGCTTGTTTTCAATTTTACACAATGGGACCATAAGTTTTCTCTTGATCGTAATACACAAGTACGGAGTAAGTATGAAGACAATTTGGAAATTATATTTCAGTTTTCAATGTTTATTCAAGAGACATATTTGTATACATGTATTGTCACAATTAAGATGAAGATTGGAAGTCAAAGCAAACCTTATGCCTAAGCCAGCGAGTAAACTCCTCACAATTGACACGCCAAAGAACTCCACAAAGCCACCATCAGTACTGGACTCCAAAGCATCATGCTTGCGCTATAAACATATCAATAAAAACTAGCACATTAATAAACCTCATAATTCAATATAACAATTCATATACCAACCTTATCTCCAGATCTGCTATTCTCAGCTTTCTCTCTGTCAACGACCTATCTCAGGATTTAATTCAAATGAAAATCTCATTCCTTCTGGAGGCACTGCTGCTGCAAGAACACGTTGTTCTAGGGTTTCTCGCTCTAAAAATACCTGTAAGTATCAAGGAAATTTGTTAATGTATGAGAATCAACTTTAGAAAGGGGAATTCAAATTTTGCATGGCACAAGCACATTCAAGAAGGATAAGTCATTTATTATCCAAACATGGCATTCATTGAAACCTAAAAGGTGACTAATTGATAAATAAATAATTGCATAGTTCTTGTCCTTCTCATTATTTCTCATGAAGAAATAAATACAACAATGGCATAACTAATTATTCAGCTCATGTCAAAGAAAATCTGGAATTTTCCTCTATTAGTTTTTCATCTGTCTTGATTTTCCCACGTGAAAGTGTGTAAGGCTTTCCACTCCACCCCTCATAGGACGGTCTCTTTGCTGGCCATGTTCAGAGACATACATAAATAGCCAGCTGCAATTGTCAATTCTATGTAACAAATAAGAAGCAGCCTATAAATTTCACACTAAAAAATAAAAGCTACAACCTTAGCAGATTTAGCACCTCGCCTCCTCGCAGGAGCAGCTTCTTCCTCAAGAAATGGTTCCGAGATAGGACACCTTTCAACATATCACGCCATCACAAGCTTATGAATATTTTCTTGTAAGGCTTCCATACCTCCACTACTACTACCTAAAGTTTTAAGCAAAAACTAAGTGTTAAGAACACTAGAGCCAAAACTCAACTCTAAATACAATTAAGAACTGCAGTTAGCTAAGTTATTGGAGACTTGCCTTCTGTACTGTCCCTAAATCCATCAAAAATTTGTTCTGACGAAAGCCTCCCGTGTTGAAGCAATGTCTCAATCAAATCTACACACTAAACAAATCCATAATTTAACCTAACCTCCAAAAAAATTACAAATAAAAAAAAAAAAAACTAACCAGCTTATTGAATTCCTGCGAAACAATAGCCATACACTTGGAAAACCTAACGCGATGCAATACATTATCGAATAGCACCATGTACAGCGAACTCACTTTATTTACTTCTCCAAATCCATCTAATTATTTAAGGAAATTCAAAAAATAATAAAACAAACATCGCAGATCGATGTTAACAGAAAAGGCGCCGTTTGGTAGTCAATTACCTTCTTCTTCAAGGAGGAAAGGCTGGAGGCAGTTATGCTGGATCAAGACGAGCAAGCAGTTTCTGACGAGAGTCTCATATAGCTCAGTGTAACGGACTATTTCACGGAGCGGCAACAGTCCTTTTTTGAGAAGGCAGTCGCATACTTTCTGTTTTAGTTTGCAAAAAAACGCGATTTAATATTAGAAATCGACTCAGAGAGATTGCAAGACAGAGTATGAGTGACAGAATTTATGCTTACGGCAACTAGTGGACCGAAGTGATTGGTAATGATGTGAACGGCGTACTTGATGCCGTATTGAGACACCATTGCTGTCGTCAAGGCTTGCTTCTTCTGCTTCTGGCTGTGGAGAGTGGGAGACGGAGGAGGAGGGTTGAGTAGGATTTTTGCGGACGTGTAACTGGGCCACAACTCAGACCGCCTGGGCCTTTTTATTGATTTTTAAATAAAATTGTTGAAAAATAAAACATGCATAATTTGAATATTTACTCTAAAATCATATGTATAAAGAAGATTTATTATAACGGTAAATAAATCATAATATGAAAAAATTAAAGTCATTTTGAAATGCTTTTTTAAAAAGAAGAAGAAGCAAAAACTCGCTTGAATTGTATTTTAATAAGTATATGATAAGGAGAAAGCACGAGAAATATGAACATTTTATTTGCTTTTTATATATGATACAAGTTTTTAGTTTATTAATATTTTATTCAATTAAGATTATAGTCTATATTTGGGTTAACATGATAAAAGCTTCATGGATCATATAAATTAAAAAACAAATACTTAGAAACTAAATCGAAATGATTTAATTAAAATATATTTTAGAAATTCAAATCAAATCACTTCTTCTCACCACCTCCAGCAGACCAGCACTGAAACATCACCACGTAAGGCACTTTTGACTGGAGAACATCTTTGATTTTTTTGACAATTGAGCATTTTACCTGGTTGCAGATTGGGAAGATTCCCCTGCTGTGAGGACAAGCAGCACCGATGAGGTGGGCGCTTTGAGCATATAGTTCTTTACTGTAATGTTACTTCTGATCATTTGGATAGAAAGAGAAGCCCAGAGGGCGGTGGATGCAAGGTTTCACTTTCTTGGTATTAAACTTATCCTTTTCTGGTTCATGCCAAGTTTTCAAGGGAATAGTTGCTATTGTTTTATTTTGCTTGCACGTTGGTTGTTTTCAAGCCCATATAGTTCTTTCTGGTTCTGCTTGTCGGTCTGTAAGTGGCAAACTTTTGTTAATCTGAAACAAGATGCCAAAATCCTGGACTATCTAGTATACACTTTTCTCCTCTGCAAGTTTGTTGTGAGGGTGAGGGTGAGGGTGAGGGTGAGGGGATGAATGCTTGGACTTCAATAGCCTATCTTCCTTAACTTGATCTTCATGTCCATATGCTTCAAGTTCGGTGATATATAAATCTACAAAGACAATTGAATCGAAATCACAAAACCAGGCTTTCTTTTATATAATCTTTTGAATTCACTTACGTCGTCGACAAAACTATATCTTGGTCATGCCATTTCTTGAGTGCAAATCATTATTGATAACTTGAGACAAGGGATGGGAGTTGGTACGGCATTTTCTAAGTCACCATATGCTCAAGTTTCCTTCAAGGAAATTGCTCGATCATCTTGACATTGGAACCCCGCTCTTCTTGGTCACCCGGATAATGCTAGAGAAAGATGATATCATGGAGATCCCAAATAAGCAAAGGATGGAACGACAAGAGACTTGGCCCGAGAACATAGTGAGGAGTACACTGCTGCACCACAAACAAACAGACAAAGCAAAACTAAACTAAACTTTTAGTTCGATTGATTTTCTTACTTGGTGTTGCTTATATATAACAACATTGTATTATAATAAAATACTTAAATATGTAATTAGCGGTGGCATTTGTGAAGTCTTGAATAGAGTTTATTAAACAAATGTTGAAATATATTGTGATTCTAACATATTTCTACGAAAAACAAATACTTTAAAAATAATCATTCTCGCATATTTTCAACACCACCTTATTCATGATAAAATTCCTATATACTAATTTTTTTATTAACAAAACCATGATTTTTATCTTTGAGTTCGTGAAAATATGCTATTTTCCCCAATAATTAACTATATACAAAAATCATTTTTATATTTCATGTAGTGGCTTATTTGCAGTGTATCCCATCATAGTCATTAACAAGGATGGGGGCAAGTTTACACGTTTGTATCCTATCTGGTACTAAAATACACATAATCCTTGTGGGGGCAAGTTTACAGGTGTGTCCTATCTGGTCCTAAAAACACAGGGCCTGTTTGGCACAATTTTTATTATTGCGGTTAAGGTTGAAAAAAAACAGGTTTATGAAAAGTGCTTTTAGTCATAGTCAGAATCGAAATTTGTGTTTGGTTAAAACTGTGGTTGAGATTGAGTTTAATGAAAACAGCTTTGTGTGTTTGGTTACCTCGCTTTCATATTGCTGTCAACTTGTGAAATTATTTAAAAATATACATGTATATATATATATATAAAAATATTTTGTTGGAATAATTTCATATATTTATTAATAATTAAAATAACAAAATATTTGAAATAATTGACGTAAATTAAACACTTGTTTTTATTCTTCCATCAAACTACTTGCAAATTCATCACGAACTAAATTCATACGTGAACGCGTCTGCGATCCCTGACTATTTGATCGAGGAACAACATCTGGTAAAATATCTTCAGGAACAAAAATGACTAAGCGGTCATATTCAGCAAAAGTAATATCATATTGTGATACTCTTCTAATATAGTTAGTAATGTCATTGATGCAACTATAATCTTCACTTATGTTTTGTATGGATAAGCAGATATATTTTGTAAAATTCACCACCTCAGTTTTCATACGCCAAATGAACGTTCTATCACGTTAAGTAGTGATTAGTGCGCACGATTAAAAACTTTCCAACAATATAATTATTAATTTTGTATATAATTTTTTACTCTTGTTAAGGTATTTTTTAATAAAAACAAAATTAAATATTTTTAATATAGTTACATTATTTTCAATATATATATATATATAATTATACACACACACACACACGTATAAACACACACACCCCAATCTCCCCTCCCACCGACAACAAAGAAGCTTTGTCTCTCCAAAAACACTCAACATTCCAGGTTTTCTGTTCAACTGCATCGAAAAGCTTGTGATGAAAGAAGCTTGCGATATATATATAATTATATATATTGCAAGAAAGAGGCTTGCGATATTCAAGCTTGTCTCTCCAAAAACAACTTCCTCTCACAAAAGTAAGCAACTGATCATCTTTCCTTGTTTCTAATGTCTGGAATTCGTAAACTTGGCTTGTTATCTCCAAAAATCTGATATAGTTCATGGGTTTTGAATTCCTTGAGCTTTCATGAGGTTTTGTCATCTTAGCAATTTTTCTATGAGATTTACATGAAGCTAAAATCTCCCATCTTTCACTTTCTTTTTGATATTAATAAGAAAAGAAGATGAACTGATAAGAGGGTTAAGAGGGTGTTGAAAGTTGATTTGTGATGGAGCGCAAGCAAATATTCCTCGACCGAAATGCAAAACAATTTTCATTAGTGAGGTGCTCCATGTGCTCTGCAGCTGAATTGTTATAAAATAATGGACTCACCGCCAAATTAAATTCAATTGTTTAGTAATATTTAAGTTTGGCTCGCGCTTTGCTTCAACCACGGTAAAAACACGGAGCCAAACACCCACACAGTTTACACCATTTAAAAACATTTTTTTTTATTTTGTTAAAAACAAAGTTTAAGTATGTATATTATTTATATAAAAAAAAATAAGATTATACATTCAGCTATCATTTCATTGTAGAGTGCATTTAACATTTTTTCAGCATTGTTCATGCTAATTAATTAGGATGAACAATGCTGAAAGTTGTGCTGTATAATGAACAGTTAAGACGTTGCAGCAAAATACAGTGCAAGGGATAAACAAAAATGTCACTAAAGGGAATTCATTACCTCTGATGAAACCACTGCACTCCATGCCAAACCCTGCAAGCTTCATAAATGAGCTCATTAATTCACACCAAACCTCCAACAACAGCAACCAGCACCATTGAGACCGAGAGATCCAGACAAAGAGAAAGAGAGAGTACATGGAAGAAAAATACCATGGCAGAGGAAAACAGGTGCTTTTGGAGAAGATGAATTCGAAGGCAATCATCTACATGTAAAGAGTTGCACTCCCCTGGAAGTTTTTATGTACTCTTGTCCAAATTAACATTGTGTACCTTCTTCTTCGTCTGCATTATAATTCCAAACATCTTCTCTGTCTCAAAAACGAAATGATTAAAAACCATACAGGCCTACTTGTCAGTCTACTACATGCAGGCTTTGTTGGTAGCATTATTAGCTACCTACTTGTAGTTGTTTAACGGATATAAAAGTACTGCAGCAAATTCATTAGCTACGTACTTGAGTAAGCTATGTCACTCTCGAACAGTAAATTTATTTTACTCTCATTAAACTCTTATTTTCTTTAAATATAATTTCTGCCGCATGTTTATTTCTTGATTCTAAGCCTATTCGGTGAGCTATTAAATTATGTTTTTTTAATTCTTCCTAGAGTTTGGGTGGCAGTGTGTTAAAAAATAAAAATCCAAACTAGTTGAATCATGGATCTGGTAGCCTATTATGACCCATGTGTTCTAGTAACAGCGAAAATAAATTAAGAGTACATACAAAGCAATGACGATTAAAAATATTATTTATTTATTTTAAAATAGCAATGCTTAGCCAGAACAGAAAACGTGCTAAAAGAACAATGTTTCACAGTCTGGACTTCTTTAATTAAAAGCAAGATTGAAGTACCTTTCCCCCCTGCGGCGGGTTATAATTCTTTGTCCACGCCACGCCATGCCACAATAATGTTTGGTATTCTTGCGCACACAAGAGCAAGTCGAGCGCGTTTACTGGATGCAACACCAAAATAGCTATTGTCATGGCAGGAGCTATTTCTCCATATTTAAATTAAAAAAGAGAGCCAAAAAATAAAATAATGTTTAATAATTTAAAAAACTTACTTCATACTTAACTAAAATATCAGTTAACCAGGAATCAAGCAGATCCTTCAATGAAAAGCACTTAAAACAAAGAAAATAGAAAAGAGGAGAGGCGGAGTAAAAAAAAACAAGAAGAACTCACAGATCTGCTACCAGAAAAGGTAGCCATTATAGCCCAGTAAAACCTCCTTTCTAAAGCATCATTGAAATGAAAACCTCTTGAATTTGAAAGGAATAACACCACTCCCTAAACAAGAAAAAGAGAGGTCCTATCTGACTCTTTCCTCTCTGGCACAAAACAACAAAAGGGGCTAAAAATCATAAGAAAATAGTATAGCACCACCACAGCATGACAAGGTAAAAACAGCGGTCAACAAAAGGAGAGAATGGAGATTCGAGAGGTAGGTTAGGATTGCGGGTTTTGACTTGGTGCATGGAGTTGTGGAAGAGAGCAGTGGATGTTGTTAAGAAACGGGGTAGGGCTTTTTATGTACTCCTGTCCAAATTAACACAATCATGAATATCATCAAGCATATCTCCACTAGAAGAGAGGAATTAAAATAGGAGGATTCAAAACCTTAAATTATTACCTCCTGATATTTGAACTCCATCTTCATGCAAAACGAAGAAGAAGGTACACAATGTTAAGAAAGCAGTATAAACTTATCAAAGTTGAAAAGATCGAAGGGAAATGATGAGTGGCTTAAGGTTAAAAGGTGACAACTCTTCTACAGGCCGAAAAAGAAATATATATTAACCCTGATTAAATGAAGATACTTGGGGACAGGGATCCGGTGAGATTTGTTTACTATCCTTAAATCATTGAACAGTTAAGGGCCATGCTAATTATTATTATACATTATACATACAGCTAAATTAAGTTTGAATGTTGTCTTTCCAACATCCTCTGGCACCAAGGATATTATCGAGGCAGGTTTCAACTACCTACATTATAAAACTTGTCGCACACCCAAGATGCAGTACCTGATCCCAGATAAAGAAAACCCATTTCAAATCAAGAATGAGGAAATACTTGTTATCTGCTAGATTAGTACCTGAGTTGCCTGAAATTGCAGTTTGAATGTAGCTTCGATTCTTTTTTTGTCGGTCCTCCATGACTTGAACATGTTTTTGACCTTACTCTATATTCCTCAGAATCTTCATCAAAAGACTCGCTCGGTGTTCGGTACTTGTAACCTGGATCTTCTATCTGACCCTGATCCTATTGACCATTATGTAATTATTCTACGATGCATGCGGTTTTTTGTTGTGATGCCGTCAATTGCTCCCTTCGGAGGCATTGAGTCTTGTCTGAGAATTGATTTGAAGCTAGAGTTGCCCCCAACGGATGATCTGAAGTTGTGTTCTTGTTCAGAATTCTGTGATAAAAGAATGTTCAAGTCCCTATCCTGTGACATTCATCAAGGAATAGTTCAATTATAACAGCCCATCTATTCTGAATAACAACCCATCTATTTCCAAGGTTGCTGAAAAGGAACTTGTTCAGTTCCAACTCTTCTCGAATCTGTATTAAAACAGAAAAGCAACATAGATAATTTCAGGTCTTACTTCAGTAACACTTTCATCATTCTCATCTGTATGGCCATTGCTCAGCTGGCTTTTCAAGCTTTGGTCTTGAGAAAGTATAGGATCTTCATTGTCTCCAATTGAGATTACAAAGTTCATTTCGTAAATTAGTACAGAGGAGATGGGAAAAACATAAATTAAAAGCTAAAATGCAAGTAAAAATGAGAAATAAATGCAAATTGTGAATTTGTTAATGCTTGTGTTCACCTTGGATCAACATCTCCCTGCATCTTCTGAATAGTCACCTGTTTCAAAATTACTTGAAATACGAGGAAACAATGAAAGTTTTTTCACATCGAAATAGCATGGTCTATTTACATTTTGAAAATAGACATTGCTCTAGGAGTGAATCAAAGATAGGGCTAGAGTCCAATCAAGAGAATTACAAGGGTGTGTGAGAGAGAGCGAGGGTGACGGGGGGAGAAAGAGGGGACAAACATGTAGAACTGCACCAAAGTTGGCAAATTTAAGACGCAGGGAGACAATTAGTGGTTCGGGTTCATCAGCAAAATCTGCAAAGTCAATTGAAGCTTCTCCCAGATAACCTGACTTGGATGACCCCTGCAAGAATTCATAGGAATTAGCGCGCGCGTGCACAGTCGCACACAAATCACTACACCTTAGAAATTCAGCACAGAATTGAAATGTGACTCTAACGTACACTTGCAACAATGAAATGGTATATCTTCTCATGCAGCATTCCTGATTTTGGCTCCTTGATGAGCTTCATGGTTACATAAACCGGATTGTCCCATGAACAAATTCCATCCTGAACTGCAGCTTTCTCTAGTTTGAATGTTGTCTTTCCAACATCCTCTGGCACCAAGGATATTATCAAGGCAGGTTTCTTTAGACGCGACACCTGAAATGGAGATGAAAAATTAGGTTAGAGCTTCTTGTTAGTATTTATTTGAATTGTTCCATCACAGTACCTACATTATAAAACTTGTCGCACTCCCAAGATGCAGTAGCTGATCCCAGATAAAGTAACCCCATTTCAAATCAGTAACAGGAAATACTTGTTACCTGCCAGATTAGTACCTGAGTTGCCTGAAATTACAATTTTAATGTAGCTTTGATTCTTTTCTTGTCGCTCCTCCATGACTTGAACATGTTTTGACCTTGCTATACATTCCTCAGAGAATCTTCTTCAAAAGACTCGCTCGGTTTTCAGTACTTGTAACCTGGATCTTCACTAAAGCAAGTTTGGCTTTGTTATGGCGAGGACAAAAACAAATGTATGTTTTGGTTTTTCTCAACTGTTGAAACCCAAAAACAGTCAGAGAGGAACAAAGAAGGGTGTTGTGTTTCCTTTTTTTTGTTTTATATTATACAAGAAGCGGAGAACCTCCGGCCATCACCTTCTGCATTATAATTCCAAACATCTTCTCCGTTTCTCTGTCTCAAAAACGAAATGATTAAAAACCATACAAGCCTACTTGTCAATCTACTACATGCAGGCTCTGTTGGTAGCATTATTAGCTACCTACTTGTAGATGTTTAATGGATATAAAAGTATTGCAGCAAATTCATTAGCTATTTACTTGAGTAAGCTATGTCACTCTCGAACAGTAAATTTATTTTACTCTCATTAAACTCTTATTTTCTTTAAATATAATTTCTGCCGCATGTTTATTTCTTGATTCTAAGCTTGTTCGGTAAGCTATTAAATTATGTTTTTTTTATTCTTCCTAGAGTTTGGGTGGCAGTGTGTTAAAAAATAAAAACCCAAACTAGTTGAATCATGGATCTGGTAGCCTATTATGAACCATGTGTTCTGGTAACAGCGAAAATAAATTAAGAGTACATACAAAGCAATGATGATTAAAAATATTATTTATTTATTTTAAAATAGCAATGCTTAGCCAGAACAGAACACGTGCTAAAAGAACAATGTTTCACAGTCTGGACTTCTTTAATAAAAAACAAGATTGAAGTACCTTTCCCCCCTGCGGCGGGTTATAATTCTTCGTCCACGCCACACCACAATAATGTTTGGTAGTCTTGCGCACACAAGAGCAAGTCGAGCGCGTTGGCTGGATGCAGCACCAAAATAGCTATTGTCATGGCAGGAGCTATTTCTCCATATTTAAATTAAAAAAAAGAGCCAAAAAATAAAATAATGTTTAATAATTTAAAAAGCTTACTTCATACTTAACTTAAATATCAGTTAACTAGGAATCAAGCAGATCCTTAAATGAAAAGCACTTAAAACGAAGAAAATAGAAAAGACGAGAGGCGGAGTAAAAAAAAAATAAAGAACTCACAGATCTGCTACCAGAAAAGGTAGCCATTAGAGCCCAGTAAAACCTCCTTTCTGAAGCATCATTGAAATGAAAACCTCTGGAAGTTGAAAGGAATAACACCACTCCCTAAACAAGAAAAAGAGAGGGCCTATCTGATTCCGAAGCACTCTTTCCTTTCTGGCACAAAACAACAAAAGGGGCTAAAAATCATAAGAAAATAGTATAGCACCACCACAGCATGACAAGGTAAAAACAGCGATCAACAAAAGGAGAGAATGGAGATCCGAGAGGTAGGTTAGGATTGCGGGTTTTGACTTGGTGCATGGAGTTGTGGAAGAGAGCAGTGGCTGTTGTTAAGAAACGGGGTAAGGTTTTTTCGCTTTAACTTTGAGATGGGGTAACGGTCGGGTGGTGTGGCTTTTAAAGTTAATTATTACTATATCATAATTATAATTATAATAATTATTAAGACACACACTAGGAAAAAAATAATGTATTTTGAGTTCTCTCCTTTTCTTTTTTCCAAGAAATACTAGTAGAGGCACTGCCGATGTATAATTTTTCCAAACTTTGAAAAACTAGGCCAAGAAAAGTGGACTCGGCGATCTAATCCATATAGATCATTGCAAACATTCCATAGCAGCATGCATAAGTGGAAAGTTAGGATTTACAATGAGTAACCCCCAGAAACTAGCCTTTGTCAGGCCTCCAAACAAGTTGCTCAACCTGGAAACAGATCAAGTTCATGCTTATAAAAAGAGAGGACAACATACACCATGCATTCCTAACATCAGTTGTAGGCAATTTAGTTCTCGTTTTCTTCAAGCATCATTTCTTCATCCTAAAACTTTTAAGACCAACCATGCATATACATAACTAAATTCCTTGATGTTTAAAATAGTTATCTTTTCTTTATGGATTCGACAATTGGCCACAACAACAGATTAAGTTCAAATTTCCCAGTCAAGAAACATATTGATAATTACTTACGTGAGCAGAGTGTTTTGATATTGATAATTACTTACGTGAGCAGAGTGTTTTGAGGTGCTTTAAACAAAAAGGTAAAAACATGGCCTTGAAACTCTCCAAACGCACACGCTTGTGGTGATAGAAAAATGCACAGAAAGGTCCAAAAATGGAACCTGAAAGACCAAAAAATGGAGAGCTATTATCCTAGATTTCAAAAGGGTATAGAGGATTGTGGAGTTTAAAAGGAGAACATGAGCATACCTTGTCGTGATGGTCTTGAAGAGGAAGAGGCTGACGAGGCTGGATATAGCAATTGTTATGGGGCTTGGAAGTTGGAAGAGGCCAGGCAGCGATGCCTGGGGAGGTCGAGGAAGCGGAGATGAAGAGAGTAGGGTGATTTATTTACGTTGAACATGTTGAGATTAGCAGAAGAGTGAAGAGACCGTGCAGAGAAGAAGAGACCTAAGCAGAGAGAAGGAGAGACAAAGAGTTTTAAGAGAAAAGGAAATTTGAATTTATCTTTTCTGCTGAATACATCATACACAATTCGCATGTTTACTATATATATATACGAGAGAGAAGTCTCACATATGCATACTCACACGTATGCGTACTATATATCTAACTGAACAGTGAGAATATGTATGATGATTAAATGAAATAAAAATGATAATAAAAGTATAATGAAACTCGTGACAGATTTATTGTTTAGGAACATCAAATTACCTTTATTTCCCTTGAAAGAAAAGAAAATACAATTGTGGACTTTTAGGAAGCTTCATATTTCATTGCATAGTAAATTTTCAAAATTACTCTTGATTTTAAAATTAATTGATTCCTTTTCATTTGCATTATTTTACTTTTATCTTGGATTTTTTTTATAATAAGATGGGTAAAGGGTAAATTATCTTTAGAGTAATTAAAAAAATATTAAAATTTAGATCGCATTAGATTTACTTATTTACATTCAGATTCATAATTAAATTAGTTTTTTTGGTTATTTTATTTTATTTTCATACAGGTGTTTTTGGTTGTCAAGGGTAGATTTGAATAATTATTAAAAACTCAAACATGTCAAATGCTTGCACACACGCGAAGGTTATGTTGAAGGTACGATCTGCAAAGTTTTGACACAATGTCAGATGGTCAAAAGGTTCCCGACACAATGTCAGTTAATGGCGATAGCATCCTCTGACGCGTGTTAGGCTGGGGTGCTACAATCGTTTATCTCTCCCTTTTTTTTTTTTTTGCTTTTCTTTCCTCTCTCGAAATTCATGCATGACAGGGTTGTCCCCTGGTTGGAGATATTTGAGTATAAGTCCTTATTCTTTTGAATTATTAATCTGTGTTATTGGAAGTTTTTTTATTTTTTTCAATTGTACCATTTAATTATTTCTTTTCAACATTAGTCCTGATTTTTTTTTCTCCGTTCTTTTCTTGTCTGTTTGGAGAAATCTCAATTCTTTTCAATTTCATGTTTTAATCAAACTTTCCTGGGCTGTCATTGAACCACCCGTTTCTGTTTGTAAGGTTATGGGCCAGACTCCAAGGTTTATTCATCGGATTATGATCACGCCACTGATTATACATGTAACATAATTAACGCCTAAGTTTATGTGCTTACTCCACGTACGCACGTTAATACGTACGTCTTTAATGAGCATTTCAATATCATAAATATTGCAGGAAAGTTCTTAACTCCACCCCGACCCCGACCTTGTTTCCTTGTCTGTGCGCAAATTTGCCAGATTTCGTGTAAATAGTCCCTATAGTCGATTGAGCCATACTAATCAGTCCCTGCAATTCAAATTAAAACAATCCTTCTACCAGTGCTGACCATCCTCTCTTGATTCGTTTTTCTTTTCTTTTCTTTTCAAAAACCCATCTCCTTTCCTGCTCAAATCTCTGCGTCCTATTTCCTTCGTTCTAAGCAATAAGTTATTGCCAGTTTTTTCTCTTCGGTTGGATCAAATAGTTGCATAGCCGGAATACAGGATTTGTTGATCATCCATGGATTACAAGGCTGCGGCTTCATGTGGACTAGCTAGCAGCCATAAGGGGACCGCCAGGCACTCACAAGTCGCAAGTTGGCTAGAATTCTCAACATCGAATTGAGACTCTTTGCATGTACTGATCACGGACAAAACTCTCTCACCAGGAAAAAGTGACTTGTTCTAAAACGTTATCTTCACCAACCCATTATGCAATCCATCCACCGCCACTTTTTACACCAGAGATTGGTGCTTGTCTTCCCTTTCAAGACTCTTATCATAACACAATAATTCATAAATTTCTAGTCGGGCCCCATATATTGATTGGTTCATTCCTCCCCCACCCTTCTCTCTTACATGATTGGTTGCTTCTCTTTTGGACCTCTCCCCGCCATCTCTTTCCAAGACAGAAAAGCCACCTTGATAACCTCAAGCCGTCAAGGCATAGATAGTATTTCTTGGGCTGCCAATGTCTTTCACCACGAAATCCCCTTCCTCTCCTTAAATTCAGTCGACACACTTTGCCAAAAATCTCAGCTTTTCCTTTTCAGTTTCTTCTTTCTCTTTTTTGCAAATTCCTTGTACAGCTAAGATCCCGAGTCTTAGCTCTGACTGGATTGCCAATATCTGTTTCAGAACATGAGCAATGCATGAGTCAGAGCTAACATCACGGTGGTTGTAGATTTCCTTGGCTTCCCATCTCTCACATCTCACAAACGTCTGGTTTCAGTTCCTTTCAACGTGCAAAAAGCATTGCTGCCGTTCAATATTCATCTTAATTCGATCAAACTAACGCCCCCATCTTCCATTCAAGATGGATTTAGCAGCAGCCATGTTACTGTTATTGTTGTATCTGGCATCTTGGTACACCTGTTCAGATAGCCGGCTTCTTGTTAAGATGACTCTGGCTCACAATGCTTCCAAAATTGGTGGCTGTAAGTTTATGATACATTTCTTATTGTCTTATTGACACGCCATCAATTCTTTGTTTTCGAAGCATTGATTAATTACTATATATTACTTTATTACTAACCCTTGTTTTCTTCTTCCTTGTTGGTGAATGTTATTCGTAGTTTGCTTGGATGGAAGTTTGCCAGCCTATCACTTGCACAGAGGATTCGGTGCTGGTGCACGCAACTGGCTTCTGCAATTCGAGGTAAAAGGATTATTTAAGTATTCGCCAGTTAGTTTAGCTGAAAAGAAAGTCATTAACACGGTCATGCATTTCAGTCAAGAAATTTCAGTCTTTCTTTACTTCCTATCCAATTCAGATTTTAGAATTTAATATTTTTTTAAAGAAATTCTTCTAATTAATAAATATACCATTTTAATACACAAGTTTTTTATTTTAATAATTTAGTCGTAGTTTATATATAAAAAGTAGTTAATTATGGCTAGAAGCTCTCGTAGGAAAGGTTGATAATAGGTTGGCAGAAAGTATCCAATGAGAACCTGGCACGCAGGCAGTAGTTATTCTTTGGTGGACGCACAGTGACTTTGGGGAAGATGTGCTGTTGTATGGTTGGATGAGTTAGGAAATCAAAGTGGGTTTAATTTGCCTAGTGTCTCGTGCATCATGTTGCCAGTGCAACTTGCACCCGCTTTACCATTTTAGAGACCGCGCAGATCTGGAGCTGAATTCGCCTGGTCATCTGCTAAATAGGGTAGAAATTTATTGTTTAAAGCCATTGACGGGCTTGCTGAGTGAAAACTGGAAGGGGGAACGCGTGAAAGTAACATATCAATGTGTGAAGTCATTTCACAGAAAGACAGCTATTTTGATCGCTAGAATAATCCAATTGCCACATTTATTACTCGCGCCATGTTTTTTGAGAGGTTCTGTGCTCATGTTGTGACCTCGATGGCCCCACGAAAAGAAACATGCCGAAAGAAGTTAAAGAAGTGCAAAAGATGCACCAAACAGTACGGCCCACGATGTGGTCTCAGAAGAACTGTTGGTCCAAATAGGAAAATCATTAGTCTAGATTCTAAACTTTCAACCTAAGCAAAACCCTTGATGCAATAACTAACGGCTCCTCTAATTGCCTAAGCTTAGGCAGGAGCTTAACTATGGTAGCAGTGGTGGCTTGCAAAAATAAGAGGAAAAGAAACTACAAAGCTTGAAAATTTCAAAAGAAGATTCTCAAAAAAAGTTAATGTTCAGGTTTTTCTTGTCACCGTGGGGTTTGGATAGGCTTTTAGGGTAAAGAAACTAGTTGGTGGGATCCAGAACAGTGAAATTAGGAAGGTGGATGATGTTTTATTTATATTGTTTCGAATTTTACTTATTTTTTTTTTCAAAATCTATTTTTTTTCTTTTCTTTTTGAACATATGATTTTCAGAACTATTTTCTTTGTAATTATCTTACTATGGTATTTACTATTTTTTTGGGATGCATAATAAGAAATTCTAATATTTTTATATTAATGATGTAGAAGATATTTAATGTATTTTTCTCTTAGTTTAGAACATTTTACTTTAATAATATTTTGAAATTTTAAAGATGTTTCTAATTTTGAGATTATGTTTGTATTGTATAATTTAAAGCTCATTTATCTTGAATTTAAATTATACTTGTTAAATTAATATTTTATTTTTTTCATATATATAATTAAATAAATATGAACAGTACAAAACTAGAACGGAACGCCGGAATGCACCGAAACCGGAACATTCCATTCCAAACAAAAAACCGGAACGGATTTTACAACTTTGAACAAAACACATTCTTGTACCCCTTAAGTAAATAATGAATTTGTTCTTCAATTTTTTAACTCATTTCAAGTGTCCCTTTCAACATTAAATCTGGAAGAAGGAAAAAAAACAATACACGAATAGATTAAAATTCAAAATGTATATAATGCATGTCAAATGTATATATAGCAACCAATTCTAATGAAAGTTTCAAAGCAACTTTCGTTGCCCACAGTAAAATTATCTCCAAATCACTGCTGCTATACTAATCAAGGAGTCCCCCAACTTCCTTTTAAAGCCAACTTCTTACCTGCACTTCAAACAAAAGATTAATAGTAATGCATTTGGTTTTTTAGTGGAAGTATTTAATAGCCAGATTTGAAAAGACAATATGAAGACAATTCTGCAGGAACTAAAGAAAAAAACCTGTTTGGCTGAGAGTCCGATGACTTTCAAATCATCAAGTTGTTGACCAATAATGATATTCTTAATGATCATTAACTAAATTACAAATGAAATAAAATGACATTAGCACCGCGCATAACGATCTTCTGAGAATGCTTACATTCTTAAAAGGCTCTGGATTATCTTCTCGGAGTTCAAGGATGTAAGTAGCTCTCTTTTCTCCAATACCCTACATGAAGCATCACTCTGATTCATATGATATGCCAGCAATAAGACAACATATATTGATATTTACAAAAGGCTAATCACCTTCAATTTCTGCAATACTTCCCTGTTAACAAAGATGAGAGTACCAAGTTTA
>CM063602.1:8512757-8614249 GCA_032356905.1 Salix exigua | reverse complement strand
TATTCTTCCTAGAGTTTGGGTGGCAGTGTGTTAAAAATAAAAACCCAAACTAGTTGAATCATGGATCTGGTAGCCTATTATGAACCATGTGTTCTGGTAACAACGAAAATAAATTAAGAGTACATACAAAGCAATGACGATTAAAAATATTATTTATTTATTTTAAAATAGCAATGCTTAGCCAGAACAGAACACGTGCTAAAAGAACAATGTTTCACAGTCTGGACTTCTTTAATAAAAACAAGATTGAAGTACCTTTCCCCCCTGCGGCGGGTTATAATTCTTCGTCCACGCCACACCACAATAATGTTTGGTAGTCTTGCGCACACAAGAGCAAGTTGAGCGCGTTGGCTGGATTCAGCACCAAAATAGCTATTGTCATGGCAGGAGCTATTTCTCCATATTTAAATTAAAAAAAAGAGCCAAAAAATAAAATAATGTTTAATAATTTAAAAAGCTTACTTCATACTTAACTAAAATATCAGTTAACCAGGAATCAAGCAGATCCTTAAATGAAAAGCACTCAAAACAAAGAAAATAGAAAAGAGGAGAGGCGGAGTAAAAAAAAAAAAGAACTCACAGATCTGCTACCAGAAAAGGTAGCCATTATAGCCCAGTAAAACCTCCTTTTTGAAGCATCATTGAAATGAAAACCTCTGGAAGTTGAAAGGAATAACGCCACTCCCTAAACAAGAAAAAGAGAGGGCCTATCTGATTCAAGCACTCTTTTCTTTCGGCACAAAACAACAACAGCGGCTAAAAATCATAAGAAAATAGTATAGCACCACCACAACATGACAAGGTAAAAACAGCGGTCAACAAAAGGAGAGAATGGAGATCCGAGAGGTAGGTTAGGATTGCGGGTTTTGACTTGGTGCATGGAGTTGTGGAAGAGAGCAGATGGTCATTGTTAAGAAACGGGGTAGGGCTTTTTCACTTTAACTTTGAGATGGGGTAACGGTCGGGTGGTGTGGCTTTTAAAGTTAATTATTACTATATCATAATTATAATTATAATAATTATTAAGACACACACTAGGAAAAAAATAATGTATTTTGAGTTTTCTCCTTTTCTTTTTTCCAAGAAATACTAGTAGAGGCACTGCCGATGTATAATTTTTCCAAACTTTGAAAAAACTAGGCCAAGAAAAGTGGACTCGGCGATCTAATCCATATAGATCATTGCAAACATTCCATAGCAGCATGCATAAGTGGAAGCTCTTGTTTTGTTTCTGCGGTGAACAGGATTTGAATCTTTTATGAATTTACATCTTCAACTGATGCGCGTGCGTGTGTGTGTGTATAAATTTGTATCTTTTGCTGGAAAGTTAGGATTTACAATGAGTAACCCTAGAAACTAGCCTTTGTCAGGCCTCCAAACAAGTTGCTCAACCTGGAAACAGATCAAGTTCATGCTTATAAAAAGAGAGGACAACATACACCATGCAATCCTAACATCAGCTGTAGGAAATTTAGTTCTCGCTTTCTTCAATCATCATTTCTACATCCTAAAACTTTTAAGACCAACCAAGCATGTACATAACTAAATTCCTTGATGTTTAAAATAGGTATCTTTTCTTTATGGATTCGACAATTGGCCACAACAATGATTAAGTTCAAATTTCCGATCAAGAAACATATTGATAATTACTTACGTGAGCAGAGTGTTTTGTTATTGATTATTACTTAGGTGAGCTGAGTGTTTTGATGTGCTTTAAACAAAAATGTAAAAACATGTAATTGTAACTCTACAAACGCACACGCTTGTGGTAATAGAAAAATGCACAGAAAGGTCCAAAATGGAACTCGAAAGACCAAAAAATGGAGAGCTATTATCCTAGATTTCAAAAGGGTATAGAGGATTGTGGAGTTTAAAAGGAGAACGTGAGCATACCTTGTCGTGATGGTCTTGAAGAGGAAGAGGTCGACGAGGCTGGATATAGCAATTGTTATGGGGCTTGGAAGTTGGAAGAGGCCAGTAGCGATGCCTGGGAGGTGGAGGAAGCGGAGATGAAGAGAGTAGGGTGATTTATTTATGTTGAACATGTTGAGATTAGCAGAAGAGTGAAGAGACCGTGCAGAGAAGAAGAGACCTAAGCAGAGAGAAGGAGAGACAGAGAGTTTTAAGAGAAAAGGAAATTTGAATTTATCTTTTCTGCTGACTACATCATACACCATTCACATGTTTACTATATATATACGAGAGAGAAGTCTCACATATGCATACTCACACGTATGCGTACTATATATATCTAACTGAACAGTGAGAATATGTATGATGATTAAATGAAATAAAAATGATAAAAGTATAATGAAACTCATGACAGATTTATTGTTTAGGAACATCAAATTACCTTTATTTCCCTTGAAAGAAAAGAAAATACAATTGTGGACTTTTAGGAAGCTTCATATTTCATTGCATAGTAAATTTTCAAAATTACTCCTGATTTTAAAATTAATTGATTCCTTTTCATTTGCATTATTTTATTTTTATCTTGGATTTTTTTTATAATAAGATGGGTAAAGGGTAAATTATCTTTAGAGTAATTAAAAAAATATTAAAATTTAGATCGCATTAGATTTACTTATTTACATTCAGATTCATAATTAAATTAGTTTTTTTGGTTATTTTTATTTTATTTTCATACAGGTGTTTTTGGTTGCCAATGATAGATTTGAATAATTATTAAAAACTCAAACATGTCAAATGCTTGCATACACGCTAAGGTTGTGTTGAAGGTACGTTCTGCAAAGTTTTGACACAATGTCAGATGGTCAAAAGGTTCTCGACACAATGTTAGTTAATGGCGACAGCATCTCTTTTCAAAAACCCTCTTCTTTCCTGCTCAAATCTCTGCATCCTATTTCCTTCGTTCTAAGCAGTAAGTTATTGCCAGTTTTTTTGTCTTCGGTTGGATCAAATAGTTGCATAGCCGGAATACAGGATTTGTTGATCATCCATGGATTACAAGGCTGCGGCTTCATGTGGACTAGCTAGCAGCCATAAGGGGACCGCCAGGCACTCACAAGTCGCAAGTTGGCTAGAATTCTCAACAACGAATTAAGACTCTTTGCATGTACTGATCACGGACAAAACTCTCTCACCAGGAAAAAGTGACTTGCTCTAAAACGTTATCTTCACCAACCCATTATGCAATCCATCCACCGCCAATTTTTACACCAGAGATTGGTGCTTGTCTTCCCTTTCAAGACTCTTATCATAACACAATAATTCATCAATTTCTAGTCGGGCCCCATATATTGATTGGTATATGTTTTGGTATTAGTTTTAAGAATTAATAACCGATTTATTAAATCCTCAAGAATTTGTCTAGCTTAAATAATTCATAAACTTAATTTACAAGAATTAAAGATGGTAAATTTCCAAGGCAGCTATTTCAATTTACCCTAGTACATTCAACAACTCTTTTCGTTATCTGCAATTAGTAAGGCCAAAATTGTGGGGGCAAAAGAGATGGAATTCAACGATCTTGACACTGTCAAGAAGAGAGAAAACAAAATAATTTATCTTGTGATATGAAAACATATTTTTACACTCATAAGATGCATTTAGAAATCATGGAAAATCATTATAGCATCGTCAAGCTTCATCCTTGAGGATTCCAGGAGAAATCTAACTTTTTTAAGTTTCTCATGCTTCTCCTTCATTGGCCCATCTACTCCGAGATGTAAAATCTGAAAGAATTCGCCGTGATTAATACGTTAAGCATGGAACTATGCTAAGTAAAAGAAAATGAGAAAAAAAAGGTTGAAGATTTCATTGAAAAGTGAAGCAAGAAATTCACGAGGAAAAAGGGCCAAATAAAAGTAGCTGTCAAACCTCCTTTTGTTGTTCTAGCTCGTATGCCACTCGAAGACTCAAGTTTAAGCTAGCATGGAACATATCATCCAATACACGTTCCCTTAGGTTTATCATATTCACTTTCCACGACAAGAATTGTGTTGGTCCGGCAACTAATTTCTGCATAAAAGATTCAGCATTATGAATACCTCAATGATCATCATAAACTTGTTACAAGCTCAACGTCCAAACCTCTTAAACCCCTTTTTTAGCATAAATTACAATAACCCCCCAAAGATATCATGATATTACATTGACCACCCAATTTTTTTAAAAGTTCCCAAGACACCTTTAATGTCAAGGGGAATATTTACAGGAGTTTTGGATACAAAAGGAGATTTTGTAATATTCGCTTCAACTTGGGGGTGGTTTTGTAATATCTTCAAGCTTTTGGGTGTCATCGTAATTTTATGATACTTCACAGTTTTTTTGTAATTCAAACACTCATTCTTTAACGGGCAAAATAAAATTTCAGCTCCAACAAGATATGATATCTTCATTTGCTAAGCAAAAGGAGAAGCATGTAAATTCATTTACCTCCATCTGCAAGTAGTCGCCCTGCCACATCTTAGAAAGAATATTGGCTGTTTCCTTCTTTTCAACGAATATTGAATCTGAAATCTAGAAAAATGACAACAAGATAAACAGAACACATCATCCAAACAAATTCATACTGGAAAAAAAGAGGGAAAAATACTGTTGTTTTGTGGATTAAAGCAGTGGTTTTTGGACTAGAGTCTTGCAAACTTCAACCTATAGAGACATTAAATTGTCTGAAGCAAGAAAAAAGATGGAGCTCAAAGTATTTCTGTCCCGAGATTTTTGGACGATAGTATTGCAAACTTCAGTCTACAGAGACATTTAACCTCATTTCAAATATATGGTTATTTACAAATATAAGGACAATAAATATGGTTCGTTTAGTCCAAGTTTTCTGATAAAAGAATGCTGATACTTAATTTAGATGCGATCTCTAAAAGTGGAAGAAGCAAAAGAATATAGTCTATTAACCTTCATTAACCTTTGTACATATCCTAAAAACAATAATGCTAAGCGGAGACATACGGGCCTCAACACTCTATAGTTGAAATTGAAGATGAAGAGAGTGTTTGGCCATGCTGACGGCAGAATACAAACGAGATGGGTTCTGTGTAGCTCCAGAGGCCAATTGCTGCAGAATGGCTTTCCAGACCCCTGTGTTTCCAAGTCCTACAGTGCTAAGGCTGTCCAACCCAACCCCAACAAGAGTGTGGGGTGTGACTGAAACCTAAGCATTGAGCAATGTAGGAAGAACACTCGCTAAACCTGCTGTAGAGCTAGATAGACCATCTCCTCAAATTTATAGAGAGACCTGCTTCTCCACAATACCTGACCTAATTAATAGATTTACAGGAAAGAAATAACATGTAGATAATTCTCAATTTCAAGATTATTCAACCACACTGTAAACCAAGAAAGAAAGACATGGTTTCCATCATATGAACTATTGCAATGGAACTGAGAACATATCCATCAATTCAAACTTATCACCTTATCAGTCTCAAGAAAACGACCAGTCTTTGACAGTAGCCTGAACATTCTATAAGCATCCTTGCCATATTTTTTATAAACAATTGACTCCACCTGCAGAGTATAAAATGTAATTAGACACCTGCTTCAACAAAGGAAGAATTTGATTCTAATAATTTGAAAGGATCACAAGTGAACAGACCTCGTCAGTTTGAGCTACTTCGATTATATGTTTGTAATCTGCACAAGTACAAACAAGTCATTAGAAACCAAAATGAAGGATAGAAATCCATCCAAAAAGAAACTGGTTTTATGTTTCAAAAAGAAATGAAATGGAGTTGAGAAGGAGAGAAATTATACCTATACTCTATGAGTTGTCAACCACCCTTACAAATGGTGGAGAAGAACTCAACCCGACAAGGACAGATATAACATAATCTAAGGTCATATTACGGCCCTTTTCACTCTTAATCACCTCTGCATAAATGGAATTTTCTGATAAAGGAACTGCAAGACACAGTACATCATAAAAGCAAATGGATGAGAGAGTTGTTTGAAAAATGGTTAGAGGAAAGAGATAAATTTCCTGTCTTTTTTCCTGAAAATCCATTTCACTGCATCGTGTCTATTTTCATTAGTTGAAATGTTTTTAATTACAATAAAGAAAGCAAAGTGCATGAGAAGCATATGATGTAGGATAAAGATGAAAAAAATACATTTTTTATTTCATTCATGGTATGAGCGCCTTCACTCATATACCCCATTGAAATCCAGTCAGAAAGTAACCCCAAAAGTTGGAGGAATTTTTTCCCGAACTTTTTCATATTCTTATTTTTTTTTTCTTTCTGGGACATAAATTTGAGCTACGAGGATCTAATATTTTATTTTGGCGGCTCGGTCAAGATGCTTGTGCTACATGGAAAAACACTGAGCTATGTCCATATTATTTAGGCAACACAAATAATGTTTCTTCTCTACCACTCAACACACGTAGAAAGCCAAACCATCAGTTTATAATTTCCCATTCATCAACACACACATAAATGTAGAAAGAAGGAGAAGGGGGTGAGATGGAAGTCATCAATTCCTCCACGGATGATGTGTTAAATCTTTTTTCTTTTTGGTGTGAGTGTGTGTCTGTGTGTGTGTGGGTGTGGGGTGGGGGGGGGGGGGGCATCCATACTGAAGAATATCTGATGTACAATGAGTTAAAGCAATTTACATGATCATCTTAGAATCTCATCACCTGAACTTGCTGTTTTTATTTTCTTTTCCTCACTCCTTGATGCATTGAGCATTGCAGTGAAGACAGTGGCAGCTTCATCATCCAGCCGTGTTCTCACAATCTCAATGCAAATCTAGAACAATAATAGAGCAGTAGCATCATTTGAACCAAAATATGCAGGAAGCATATAAGAAAATCAGAGGAACGAGGTGAATAGCTTTCATTTGCATGAAACCATCTTAACACATGATTGTAATTGGTATCAAATGGAAGCCCATCACAGTGTCATAAAAGTCGATACAGAAATGATACATAAATTGATCAGAATACACAAGTATGAAGACAATTTGGAAATTATATTTCGATGTTAATTCAAGAGACATATTTGTATACATGTATTGTCACAATTAAGATGAAGATTGTAAGTCAAAGAAAACCTTATGCCTAAGCCGGCGAGTAAACTCCTCACAATTGACACGCCAAAGAACTACTTGCTTGTCCACAAAGCCACCATCAGTACCAGACTCCAAAGCATCATGCTTGCGCTATAAACATATCAATAAAAACTAGCACATTAATAAACCTCATAATTCAATATAACAATTCATATACCAACCTTATCTCCAGTACTGCTATTCTCAGCTTTCTCTCTGTCAGCACCTATCTCAGGATTTAATTCAAATGAAAATCTCATTCCTTCTGGAGGCACTGCTGCTGCAAGAACACGTTGTTCTAGGGTTTCTCGCTCTAAAAATACCTGTAAGTATCAAGGAAATTTGTTAATGTATGAGAATCAACTTTAGAAAGGGGAATTCAAATTTTGCATTGCACAAGTCCATTCAAGAAGGATAAGTCATTTATTATCCAAACATGCCATTCATTGAAACCTAAAAGGTGACTAATTGATAAATCAATAATTGCATAGTTCTTGTCCTTCTCATTATTTCTCATGAAGAAAAAAATACAACAATGGCATAACTAATTATTCAGCTCATGTCAAAGAAAATCTGGAATTTTCCTCTATTAGTTTTTCATCTGTTTTGATTTTCCCACGTGAAAGTGCGTAAGGCTTTGCACTCCACCCCTCATAGGACGGTCTCTTTGCTGGCCATGTTCAGAGACATACATAAATAGCCAGCTGCAATTGTCAATTCTATGTAACAAATAAGAAGCAGCCTATAAATTTCACACTAAAAAATAAAGGCTACAACCTTAGCAGATTTAGCACCTCGCCTCCTCGCAGGAGCAGCTTCTTCGTCACTTGGTAATGCAAGAAATGGTTCCGAGATAGGACACCTTTCAACATATCACGCCATCACAAGCTTATGAATATTTTCTTGCAAGGCTTCCATACCTCCACTACTACTACCTAAAGTTTTAAGCAAAAACTAAGTGTTAAGAACACTAGAGCCAAAACTCAACTCTAAATACAATTAAGAACTGCAGTTAGCTAAGTTATTGGAGACTTGCCTTCTGTACTGTCCCTAAATCCATCAAAAATTTGTTCTGACGAAAGCCTCCCGTGTTGAAGCAATGTCTCAATCAAATCTACACACTAAACAAATCCATAATTTAACCTAACCTCCAAAAAATTACAAATAAAAAAAAGAAAAAACAAACTAACCAGCTTATTGAATTCCTGCGAAACAATAGCCATAAACTTGGAAAACCTAACGCGATGCAATACATTATCGAATAGCACCATGTACAGCGAACTCACTTTATTTACTTCTCCAAATCCACCTAATTATTTAAGGAAATTCAAAAAATAATAAAACAAACATCACAAATCGATGTTAACAGAAAAGGCGCCGTTTGGTAGTAAATTACCTTCTTCTTCATGGAGGAAAGGCTGGAGGCAGTTATGCTGGATCAAGACGAGCAAGCCGTTTCTGACGAGAGTCTCAGATAGCTCAGTGTAACGGACTATTTCACGGAGCGGCAACGGTCCTTTCTTGAGAAGGCAGTCGCATACTTTCTGTTTTAGTTTGCAAAAAAAAACGCGATTTAATATTAGAAATCGACTCAGAGAGATTGCAAGACAGAGAGTATGAGTGAGAGAATTTATGCTTACGGCAACTAGTGGACCGAAGTGATTGGTCATGATGTGAACGGCGTACTTGATGCCGTATTGAGACACCATTGCTGTCGTCAAGGCTTGCTTCTTCGGCTTCTGGCTGTAGAGAGAGTGGGAGACGGAGGAGGAGGGTTGAGTAGGATTTTTGCGTACGTGTAACTGATTTATTGATTTTTAAATAAAATTGTTGAAAAATAAAACATGCGTAATTTGAATATTTACTCTAAAATCATATGTATAAAGAAGATTTATTATAACGGTAAATAAATCATAATATGAAAAAAATTAAAGTCATTTTGAAATGCTTTTTTTTTAAAAGAAGAAGAAGCAAAAACTCGCTTGAATTGTATTTTCAGAGTATATGATAAGGAGAAAGCACGAGAAATATGAACATTATATTTGCTTTGTATATATGATACAAGTTTTTAGTTTATTAATATTTTATTCAATTAAGATTATAGTCTATATTTGGGTTAACATAAGAAAAGCTTCATGGATCATATAAATTAAAAACAAATACTTAGAAACTAAACTGAAATGATTTAATTAAAAGTATTTTAGAAATTCAAAATTATAATATAATAAATACAAGTATTATATTTCTAAACCTAGAAAAATCAAATAAAAATTTGATTGAGTTAATTTCTAAAATTATCAGACAAAAATAAAAATTATCAGGTGAAAAATTCAAGAGCAAAGGGAGGAAAAAACAAAAATATCAATTTTCAAATGATTATAGACACAAAATAAAGACACACTTGTACATACATGGACTAAAATAGAGACTATTCCATAAATAAAAAATATAGGGATTAAAATAAAAAATTAAAAGTATAAGAGCCGAAATGAAAATTAATATATTATCAATTTTAATCAAAGGATAAAATTGAAAAATCACAATTTCTGTACTCAAATATATTAAGGTATTTAAACTCAATCCGTAAATTA
Source organism: Salix exigua (assembly GCA_032356905.1). Lineage (NCBI taxonomy): Eukaryota > Viridiplantae > Streptophyta > Magnoliopsida > Malpighiales > Salicaceae > Salix > Salix exigua. The sequence continues at coordinate 8,604,629 of CM063602.1, read as the reverse complement.
AAAGAAGGAGAACCGAAGTGAAACCTAAGTAAATCAATGATAAAACAAAAATAAAAATTATGAGCTGGAAAAAATCATTTAACTTGAAAATTAAAAATTGTCCGCGATCATGCTAGGATCGAGCAAACAATTTTAATAATTGTTTGGATCAAAGAAATTAAAAGGATTTGCTAGTTTAAAAATAAAGTATAATATCTATATATGTAAAGTTTAATATAATAAAATAGATTAACACACCCTATTATAACAACATCAACATTAAAGTCTTAACATCTAAAATTATCATTACTATTACAACCTAAAACAATAAAAATTATCAAATTATTCTCGAGAGAAAAACTCAAACACATTAATAATTTAAGTATACGGGCTGATGTTTGGTGCAAGAAAAATTGTGCAACAAACAAAATTTTCTTGCTTTACTGAACATAGGTGAAAGAATATATTTAACTTCACTAGATTTTAGCAAGATTATTATTAAGCTTTGAACTCCAAAAGCAACATGATAACAAAAGAATGAAAATTTGAGGTGAGAGGACTACCCCATTGTCGAACCCGGCATCTCCACAAAACGAGCCTCCATCACAATATCTAAGCTTCACACCTGCTCCAATTGTAAAAATCTGATAAAGAAAACATAATCTAATGGTTAATTAACAAGAATAAGCAAAAAGAAGAAGACCAATTCTACACACGGGGATGTTAAAATAATGCCATTTTTTGCCATTAAATTTGTAGCCTGTGACTAAATTTAGCATTCTACTTCGAAACACACTTAGAATCACCGCCATTTTTTGTCGTTGAACTAACATGCTTTTTCTTTGTATATGTACAAGCTATTAAAAAGTTCATGGATCCATACAAGATTTAGGTGGTAAATAATGTTTCAGATCTTGAACAGAGACGTAACTAAAAGTCAGCTTATGTGAACAAGCTATAAAAATTTCTCATCCTGCTCATCTCTTTTGTACTACTTTTTTGGGTCCGAAACTCACCAACACATTCCCGAAATTATTTCTACACCCCTAGAGACAATAAAATAGGACTCTGGGTTTTTTTTCCCGGAGACAAGAAAAGTTTATTAATTAAAGGCCTGACTTCTCTTCAAAAACCAAGTTATTTTTCTCGCTTTGTCCGTGAGCAATAATCCACCACATAAGTCCTCATCATACTACTACTATTATCACAACAAAGAATAGAAAATCAATAAATATAAATACCTAATCTAGAATTTTCCATCGACTTAAACAAACAAACATAACACAAATGCTACTAACCTCGACACAAAATAATTACTTAAAAAAGATGAATAAAAACAATTTGGTTGCTCCTAGATGGTTAGAATTTTTGCATCCAACCTAAATAGACAAACATAGCACAAATGCTATTAACCTAACACAAAATAATCACTTAAAAAAGATGAATAAAAACAATTTGGTAGCTCCTGTGTGGTTAGAATTTTCACATCCAACCTAAATAGCATAAGCATAGCACAAATGCTATTAACCTAACACAAAATAATTATTTAAAAAAGATAAATAAAAACAATTTGATAGCTCCTGTGTGGTTAGAATTTTCCATCCAACCTAAACAAACAAACATAGCACAAATGCTATTAATCCGACTCCAAAATAATTATTTAAAAAAGATAAATAAAAACAATTTGATAGCTCCTGTGTGGTTAGATTTTTCCATCCAACCTACACATGCACAAACATAGCACAAATGCTATTAATCTGACACAAAATAATTATTTAAAAAAGATAAATAAAAATCAATTTGATAGCTCCTGTGTGGTTAGATTCTTCCATCCAACCTACACTGCACAAACATAGCACAAATGCTACTAACTCGACACAAAATAATTATTTAGAAAAAGAGATAAATAAAAACAATTTGGTAGCTCTTTGGTGGTCTCCAAGAGAAAAGGAGAGAGAGTGAGAAAAACATCGCCACGTATATTATTATAAACTGAAATCCAGGAATTTGAAAGACCGCCAAGATGCAAGGAACCTCTTATTTTGGAAATGACACGTGTTATAATGAATGGAAATCCAAGAATTTTCACCCTAGGACAAGACATCCGAATGAGGTACCCGTGACTAGAGATACATTAGGATGCACAAGGAAAACAGATTTGCAGTCCCTTTATCCGGTCGATGGGCATTACTCATCTTTGTACAATCATACCAAATCTTGCTTTTAACTTGTTGCAGCTCAAAATTGGTGTTACTTAGTGGAGCCGAATTGAAAATCACATTTATGAATGAACCCGTATATGATTTCTAACCAACCTCTCGAAGTTAGGAAGAGTCTCACAACCCTAGGTGACACTTGAGAGAGAAAAACAGAGTTGCCATCGAAGGCTCGCTTGATATGATGCATAAATACTAATTATAGAACAATTGAAGTTAATATGGCAGCTTCTAAATTCTAGAAAAGACAGACTCAACCTAATTGTGAGATAACAAGGCATCAAACTCAAAGACGCTTAATATAGCAAGGTAGAACTCGCTATCAATCAAGAAGGAAGCAAATCATGATTCAAAGCTTTTCTTATCTATCTATTTCAAGAGAGTGAAGAGTGTTGTTGTGTTTCCTTTGTTTTGTATTTATACTTACATCACCGGTAAAAACATCTTTTTATCTGCTAAAAACAAAGTTTGAGTATGTATATTTTTTATATAAAAAATAAGATTTTACATTCAGCTATCATTTCACTGTGGAGTGCATTTAACTTCTTTTCAGCAATGCTCATGCTAATTAATTAGGATGAACGGTGCTGAAAGCTGTGTTGTATAATGAACAGTTAAGACGCTGCAAAGAAAATACAAGGCAAGGGATAAACAAAAGACGCCACTAAAGGGAATTCATTATCTCTCGATGAAACCATCAGACTCCATGCCAAACCCTCGCAAGCTTCATAAATGAGTTCATTAATTCACACCAAACCTCCAACAAGGGAAAACAACTAATTTTCTTTAAATATAATTTTTGACGCATGTTTATTTCTTGATTCTATGCCTGTTCGGTGAGCTATTAATTTTTTTTATTCTTCCTAGAGTTTGGGTAGCAAGAGTGTTAAAATATAAAAATCCAAACTAGTTCAATCATGGATCCGTATGCATTATTTTATTTTTATCTTGGATTTTTTTTTGTTATAATAAGATGGGTAAAGGGTAAATTAGTCTTTATAGTAATTAAAAATATTAAAATTTAGATCACATTAGATTTACTTATTTACATTCAGCTCATAATTAATTTAGTTTTTTGGTAATTTTATTTTATTTTCATACATGTGTTTTTGGTTGTCAAAGGGGTAGATTTGAATCATTATTTAAAATTCAACATGTAAAATGCATGCACACACGCCAAGGTTGTGTTGAAGATTCTGCAAAGTTTTGATAGCTACAGGCAAGATTGCCGATGGTCAAAAAGTTTCCTTCACAATGTCGCTTGATTATGCATCACATCCTCCGGCGCATGTTGAGTCGGGTGCCGTAATTGTTGTTCTCCTTCATTTCAATTTCCGTGAAATGGATTGCAATATCACTCTCTTATTATCGTGAAACTCATACACACAACTTTTAAAAACTCAGCAAAGAAAGAAATATATATTCTATAAATTATTTTCTTATACGATCGCATGAGAATAATAACATTTTATACATATATAATTGCTGATATATTTTAACTTGATTTGAAATTAACACAAAATGAACTGAGAAAACATTGAAGTTTTGATAGGACTGTTGTTTGGTTAAAGAAACATAGTTTTGATGGGAACATAATCTTGATGAGAATCTACAGCTTCGAACTCACAGATAAACACATTGCTAATAGAAATACCAGATAGAGAGGAGCAAAGTCATGTGAGGGAGTCGTAACACCAGCAGCCTAATGCAATACTAATCCAATGGCATGTCCAGAAGCACATGCCATATATATCCATGTCCCTTGGACGAATGCAACTATAGTGCTAGAAGCATTGGCAGGTATAGCCTGCAAGAACAACATTATTGAAATAAAATGTACCATCTTTCAATATTTTCTCCGGACAAAGACAGGGTGCCAAAACCATCCATGTACAAAAACATCCAGTAAAAGCTTGGTGTACAAGCATGCCTGCTAATAAATTTAACAGATATCCTTGCCAAAATTAAATTGCAAAGAAAGCATGTCATCATATATCGTAGGATAACTTCATGTTCCAAGCATGCGGCAAGAAAATCATGATTCATGACAACTTAGTCGTTAGTTACTACCGTAAAGAATATCTTGGAACAAGAGCAACATTAACACATCGGCTCTGGTAGGCCTCTAAGTCGAAAGGTAGAAGAAACAAAGCATATCCAGGGGCTAATTGATTATTAAGATTTTTAACTGATAGGTCCCAAAGCATGACACCAACAATAACCCTTGATTCGGTAAATGACTTCGCGACAAAGATCGAGACACAAGTGGGTCTGCCAAGCCATACCGTGACTTTATGTATGCAACAAGAGATGCATGCAACAAGAGGGGAGAGGCAGAAGAAAAACGATGAAACAGAGGCAATGGTTGTAAATGCTGTGAGGAGTTGTGAGACAGACGAAAACAGGTAAAACATCAACAACAAATCAGCAAGAACTCATTGTCTGGATCATTAGTGCTTGTTATCCATCCAATGTAATGGATGCTTCGACCACGTAATGAAAACACGACAACAATAATGAAACCCACAACAACAACACAAATGTATAGAGATGGAGGGGGCAACAAGAAGAAGACGAGGAAGAAGGTGTGGGGGCAACAAGAAGAAGAGGAGGAGGAGGAGGAAGAAGAAGAAGAGGAGGAGAAACAAGTTTGGGGGTGGCTGGAGGGAGAAGAGAAAGATGGGTAGGGTTTTTTTAATTTGTGATTGAAATGAAGGGGATTTACACGGGGGGTGGGTTTTTATAATAATAATTATTATATTATAATAATATGTAGCTTTAAAAAATTAGGGTATTAATTTGTAATTAATTTGAATTGATTATTTGTAATGGAATGTATTTTAATTAATTATGTTTGAACTTATTGGTTATTTGTTAATGTGTTCATTTTATTTTTTAATAATGTGTTTTTGGGTCGATTCAATTTTCGGCCTGGCTTGTTCATCGGTTTATTGATTTTTTATATTTGTTTACATCAGTAAAATAACATTTTTGTCCTCTAAAAGACAAAAACGAGTGTAACCTGTAGGAGCTTCACTGAGAATTTTACAATTTTTAAAATGGCTAAATACTAATCCGCTTCCATACGAGGCAAAAATAATTTTGGCCTGAGGGATACCACTGGATTTTCCGCTTTTGAAAATGGTTAAACACTAATGTACCCTCAATAAGACAAAATTGAATAATTGGTTGTAGGGGTATTCTAGTAATTGACCACTTTTTTATTATTATCTCGTTGAAAATTGTGTGTGCGTAGCTACACGCCGATCGACGGTAGCTCGGCTTCACGCCCGCTTCAGGCGCAGGTGGACGCCCTCCCGCAAGGGAAAATAAGCTTCCGGCGCTTTTGTCAATGAGCTACCGTGGTGCTCTTCCTCACGGTGTGGCATGTTTTGGCAAAGGATGGCTCTGAGTCGTGACGGTGGGTGGTTGGATTTTTATAAGGTCCTAATTTCTGTTATATAAGTTTTGATTTATTTCAATTGGGTCCTTCGATTGAAATTAATTATATATTTAGGTTTCACTTCGGTCCTCCTTTTAATTTTCAGATTGGGTTTAAATACATTGATATATTTAGTACACAAGTTTTGATTTTTTTTCAATTTTGTGATTTGATGAAATTGATAACATATTTGATTTTCATTTCAGCCCTTATACTTAAATTATTAATGTGTTTGAGTTTTTTTCTCTCAAAATAATTTGATAATTTTTATTGTTTTGGCTGTAATAGTAATGATAATTTTAGATGTTAAGACTTTAATGTTGATGTTGTTATAATAGGGTGTGTTAATCTATTTTATTATATTAAACTTTACATATATAGATATTATACTTTATTTTTAAACTAGCAAATCCTTTTAATTTCTTTGATCCAAACAATTATTAAAATTGTTTGCTCGGCCCACAACGTGGTGCGGACAATTTTTTTTAATTTTCAAGTTAAATGATTTTTTTCCAGCTCATAATTTTTATTTTTGTTTTATCATTGGTTTACTTGTATTTGTTTTTTTTTTGTTTTTTTTTAAAAAAGGCTTTTTTAGTCTTTGATTTAATTTTGTTTTTTTCATTATTAAAGCAATAATAATAATAATAATAATAATAATAATAATAATGATAATAATAATTTTAGTTTCTGTTCTTACTTACTCTTTTGTTATTTTTTTGTATTTTTTTCTCAGGGTAATATAGTATTTTCTATTGTTTTGGCTGTAATAGTAATGATAATTTTAGATGTTAAGACCTCGATGTTACTGTTATAATAGGGTATGTTGATCTGTTTCATTATATCAAACTTTACATGTATAACTATTATATTTTAATCTCAATAGTTATAAAAATTATTTGTTTAACCCACAACGTAAAGCGGGCAATTAACAAGTTAAAACTAAGAGCCTTCTGCTTATCGAATTAAAAACTATATAATATTTCATCATACTTCAATACCATATCATACAATTCTTCACCTTGTTGATACCCATTTTTTAACCTCTTTATTGAGATATTTTTGAAGAGAAAACAAAAAAAAATATTATTGATGTAGCTACGTCGTTTTTATGCAGCATTATATTAATATTTTTTGAATTTAATGTTTGCTCAACGCGTTAAACTTTTAATATGTCATTTTTAAAATCTCTAGTTTTTCACTTTAATTTGACGTTGGTATTTTTTATTTCAAAAGAAACAAAAAAATATGGGAAAAAATCCAAAAATATCTTGATCAAGGACCAAAATTGAAAAATAAAAGATAAAAAGAAAATATAATTTTTACTATATTTGTTCATACATGGAGATTTTGGGGACTCAATTTCACACAATCCCCCAGCACAAAAAACAACTCTTAAACCTAAAAACATATTTCCCTCTTTTTTTCCACCAACTCCAATCGCCACCTCCTTTTCTTCCTTATCCATTTAAGTTCTCTCCACTCCTTGGACACTTTTAGCAAATCTTTCCCTCTCGCACTTCGCCTCCTTTTGTTTCCACCCAAACCCATTCTTGCTCCTCTCTTCGCCGTCCCTCCTTCCTACCGCAGCTCTCGCCTTTTCTTTTCTTTTTCATTTTTCACCGCGATAGTCTCTTCGTCCCTCTTAACAACCCTCTTCTCCTTCTCGCAACCACCGTGCCAAACCGCCACCTCTCTTCTCTTTCCAAGATCCAGCTTGTTGCCTTCACCGCTTTTCTTCTATCCCCGCTGGTGACTACTCCATCCTTGCCTCGCTCCTCCTCTACATCCTCCATCACCTCATCCTCCACCGCAAACCACACCGCAACTCACTCACCAACTCCTTTCTCTCGCCCATTTCCTCACCAACTCAGCTTGGTAACCTTTCCACCGAAGGCAAGACCATCGAGCGGTGGACACGTGAAACAGAGAAGAAAGAAGTATGGAAACTAAGAAAAAACATATATGTCCAAGGAAAGAATCAATTGGTTTTATTTTTTCCACGCTGCCACAAAGATGTTACGAAGTTGATCCACGCTGGCCGTTACTTATCCCTAACCCTCGCTTCCACTATTGAGCACTCAGGCGCATGTTATGAAGTTGATCCACGCTACGTTACTATCCCTAACCCTCGCTTCCATTATTGAGCACTGCTCTCGAATGCTTTCTCGTTAATTTGAGATAATATTGACCTTATAAAGTTCAATTTTGTAATTTTTTATTATTTCATGTGTATTTGAGTTTTGTTGTTTTGTAAATATTGTGTAATTTATAAAATATCAAAGTAGGAATGTAATAAAATCGTGTGTGCATTGCATTTTAATTTGTTTTAAAACAAATCTTAATACAAAAAAAAAATGTTTTGATTGTATACAGCCAAACCCTCCCGGAAAAAATACACAATTGTTTAACATTTTCATATGAAAAATAAAAATATATGTTTTGGTATTAGTTTTAAGAATTAATAACCGATTTATTAAATCCTCAAGAATTTGTCTAGTTTAAATAATTCATAAACTTAATTTACAAGAATTAAAGATGGTAAATTTCAAGGCAGCTATTTCAATTTACCCTAGTACATTCAACAACTCTTTTCGTTATCTGCAATTAGTAAAGCCAAAATTGTGGGGGCAAAAGAGATGGAATTCAACGATCTTGACACTGTCAAGAAGAGAGAAAACAAAATAATTTATCTTCTGATATGAAAACATATTTTTACACTCATAAGATGCATTTAGAAATCATGGAAAATCATTATAGCATCGTCAAGCTTCATCCTTGAGGATTCCAGGAGAAATCTAACATTTTCAAGTTTCTCATGCTTCTCCTTCATTGGCCCATCTACTCCGAGATGTAAAATCTGAAAGAATTCGCCGTGATTAATACGTTAAGCATGGAACTATGCTAAGTAAAAGAAAATGAGAAAAAAAAGGTTGAAGATTTCATTGAAAAGTGAAGCAAGAAATTCACGAGGAAAAAGGGCCAAATAAAAGTAGCTGTCAAACCTCCTTTTGTTGTTCTAGCTCGTATGCCACTCGAAGACTCAAGTTTAAGCTAGCATGGAACATATCATCCAATACACGTTCCCTTAGGTTTATCATATTCACTTTCCACGACAAGAATTGTGTTGGTCCGGCAACTAATTTCTGCATAAAAGATTCAGCATTATGAATACCTCAATGATCATCATAAACTTGTTACAAGCTCAACGTCCAAACCTCTTAAACCCCTTTTTTAGCATAAATTACAATAACCCCCCAAAGATATCATGATATTACATTGACCACCCAATTTTTTTAAAAGTTCCCAAGACACCTTTAATGTCAAGGGGAATATTTACAGGAGTTTTGGATACAAAAGGGAGATTTTGTAATATTCGCTTCAACTTGGGGGTGGTTTTGTAATATCTTCAAGCTTTTGGGTGTCATCGTAATTTTATGATACTTCACAGTTTTTTTGTAATTCAAACACTCATTCTTTAACGGGCAAAATAAAATTTCAGCTCCAACAAGATATGATATCTTCATTTGCTAAGCAAAAGGAGAAGCATGTAAATTCATTTACCTCCATCTGCAAGTAGTCGCCCTGCCACATCTTAGAAAGAATATTGGCTGTTTCTTCTTTTCAACGAATATTGAATCTGAAATCTAGAAAAATGACAACAAGATAAACAGAACACATCATCCAAACAAATTCATACTGGAAAAAAAGAGGGAAAAATACTGTTGTTTTGTGGATTAAAGCAGTGGTTTTTGGACCAGAGTCTTGCAAACTTCAACCTATAGAGACATTAAATTGTCTGAAGCAAGAAAAAAGATGGAGCTCAAAGTATTTCTGTCCCGAGATTTTTGGACTATAGTATTGCAAACTTCAGTCTACAGAAATATATGGTTATTTACAAATATAAGGACAATAAATATGGTTCGTTTAGTCGAAGTTTTCTGATAAAAGAATGCTGATACTTAATTTAGATGCGATCTCTAAAAGTGGAAGAAGCAAAAGAATATAGTCTATTAACCTTTGTACATATCCTAAAAACAATAATGCTAAGCGGAGACATACGGGCCTCAACACTCTATAGTTGAAATTGAAGATGAAGAGAGTGTTTGCCCATGCTGACAGCAGAATACAAACGAGATGGGTTCTGTGTAGCTCCAGAGGCCAATTGCTGCAGAATGGCTTTCCAGACCCCTATGTTTGCAAGTCCTACAGTGCTAAGGCTGTCCAACCCAACCCCAACAAGAGTGTGGGGTGTGACTGAAACCTAAGCATTGAGCAATGTAGGAAGAACACTCGCTAAACCTGCTGTAGAGCTAGATAGACCATCTCCTCAAATTTATAGAGAGATCTGCTTCTCCACAATACCTGACCTAATTAATAGATTTACAGGAAAGAAATAACATGTAGATAATTCTCAATTTCAAGATTATTCAACCACACTGTAAACCAAGAAAGAAAGACATGGTTTCCATCATATGAACTATTGCAATGGAACTGAGAACATATCCATCAATTCAAACTTATCACCTTATCAGTCTCAAGAAAACGACCAGTCTTTGACAGTAGCCTGAACATTCTATAAGCATCCTTGCCATATTTTTTATAAACAATTGACTCCACCTGCAGAGTATAAAATGTAATTAGACACCTGCTTCAACAAAGGAAGCATTTGATTCTAATAATTTGAAAGGATCACAAGTGAACAGACCTCGTCAGTTTGAGCTACTTCGATTATATGTTTGTAATCTGCACAAGTACAAACAAGTCATTAGAAACCAAAATGAAGGATAGAAATCCATCCAAAAAGAAACTGGTTTTATGTTTCAAAAAGAAATGAAATGGAGTTGAAAAGGAGAGAAATTATACCTATACTGTATGAGTTGTCAACCACCCTTACAAATGGTGGAGAAGAACTCAACCCGACAAGGACAGATATAACATAATCTAAGGTCATATTACGGCCCTTTTCACTCTTAATCACCTCTGCATAAATGGAATTTTCTGATAAAGGAACTGCAAGACACAGTACATCATAAAAGCAAATGGATGAGAGAGTTGTTTGAAAAATGGTTAGAGGAAAGAGATAAATTTCCTGTCTTTTTTCCTGAAAATCCATTTCACTGCATCGTGTCTATTTTCATTAGTTGAAATGTTTTTAATTACAATAAAGAAAGCAAAGTGCATGAGAAGCATATGATGTAGGATAAAGATGAAAAAAATACATTTTTTATTTCATTCATGGTATGAGCGCCTTCACTCATATATCCCATTGAAATCCAAATAAAGTAACCCCAAAAGTTGGAGGAATTTTTCCCTAACTTTTTCATATTCTTATTTTTTTTTTCTTTCTGGGACATAAATTTGAGCTACGAGGATCTAATATTTTATTTTGGCGGCTCGGTCAAGATGCTTGTGCTACATGGAAAACACCGAGCTATGTCCATATTATTTAGGCAACACAAATAATGTTTCTTCTCTACCACTCAACACACGTAGAAAGCCAAACCATCGCTTTATAATTTCCCATTCATCAACACACACATAAATGTAGAAAGAAGGAGACGGGGGTGAGATGGACGGCATCAATTCCACCACGGATGATGTGTTCCATCTTTTTTCTTTTGGTGTGAGTGTGTGTCTGTGTGTGTGTGTGGGGTGGCATCCAGACTGAAGAATATCTGATGTACAATGAGTTAAAGCAATTTACATGATCATCTTAGAATCTCATCACCTGAACTTGCTGTTTTTATTTTCTTTTCCTCACTCCTTGATGCATTGAGCATTGCAGTGAAGACAGTGGCAGCTTCATCATCCAGCCGTGTTCTCACAATCTCAATGCAAATCTAGAACAATAATAGAGCAGTAGCATCATTTGAACCAAAATATGCAGGAAGCATATAAGAAAATCAGAGGAACGAGGTGAATAGCTTTCATTTGCATGAAACCATCTTAACACATGATTGTAATTGGTATCAAATGGAAGCCCATCACAGATGTCATAAAAGTCGATACAGAAATGATACATAAATTGATCGTAATACACAAGTATGAAGACAATTTGGAAATTATATTTCGATGTTAATTCAAGAGACATATTTGTATACATGTATTGTCACAATTAAGATGAAGATTGTAAGTCAAAGAAAACCTTATGCCTAAGCCGGCGAGTAAACTCCTCACAATTGACACGCCAAAGAACTACTTGCTTGTCCACAAAGCCACCATCAGCACTCAGCACTCCAAAGCATCATGCTTGGCGCTTATAAACATATCAATAAAAACTAGCACATTAATAAACCTCATAATTCAATATAACAATTCATATACCAACCTTATCTCCAAGATCGCTATTCTCAGCTTTCTCTCTCGTCAAGACCTATCTCAGGATTTAATTCAAATGAAAATCTCATTCCTTCTCGAGGCACTGCTGCCGCAAGAACACGTTGTTCTAGGTTTCTCGCTCTAAAAATACCTGTAAGTATCAAGGAAATTTGTTAATGTATGAGAATCAACTTTAGAAAGGGGAATTCAAATTTTGCATTGCACAAGTCCATTCAAGAAGGATAAGTCATTTATTATCCAAACATGCCATTCATTGAAACCTAAAAGGTGACTAATTGATAAATCAATAATTGCATAGTTCTTGTCCTTCTCATTATTTCTCATGAAGAAAAAAATACAACAATGGCATAACTAATTATTCAGCTCATGTCAAAGAAAATCTGGAATTTTCCTCTATTAGTTTTTCATCTGTTTTGATTTTCCCACGTGAAAGTGCGTAAGGCTTTGCACTCCACCCCTCATAGGACGCTCTCTTTGCTGGCCATGTTCAGAGACATACATAAATAGCCAGCTGCAATTGTCAATTCTATGTAACAAATAAGAAGCAGCCTATAAATTTCACACTAAAAAATAAAGGCTACAACCTTAGCAGATTTAGCACCTCGCCTCCTCGCAGGAGCAGCTTCTTCGTCACTTGGTAATGCAAGAAATGGTTCCGAGATAGGACACCTTTCAACATATCACGCCATCACAAGCTTATGAATATTTTCTTGCAAGGCTTCCATACCTCCACTACTACTACCTAAAGTTTTAAGCAAAAACTAAGTGTTAAGAACACTAGAGCCAAAACTCAACTCTAAATACAATTAAGAACTGCAGTTAGCTAAGTTATTGGAGACTTGCCTTCTGTACTGTCCCTAAATCCATCAAAAATTTGTTCTGACGAAAGCCTCCCGTGTTGAAGCAATGTCTCAATCAAATCTACACACTAAACAAATCCATAATTTAACCTAACCTCCAAAAATTACAAATAAAAAAGAAAAACAAACTAACCAGCTTATTGAATTCCTGCGAAACAATAGCCATAAACTTGGAAAACCTAACGCGATGCAATACATTATCGAATAGCACCATGTACAGCGAACTCACTTTATTTACTTCTCCAAATCCACCTAATTATTTAAGGAAATTCAAAAATAATAAAACAAACATCACAAATCGATGTTAACAGAAAAGGCGCCGTTTGGTAGTAAATTACCTTCGTCTTCAGGGAGGAAAGGCTGGAGGCAGTTATGCTGGATCAAGACGAGCAAGCCGTTTCTGACGAGAGTCTCAGATAGCTCAGTGTAACGGACTATTTCACGGAGCGGCAACGGTCCTTTCTTGAGAAGGCAGTCGCATACTTTCTGTTTTAGTTTGCAAAAAACGCGATTTAATATTAGAAATCGAAGATTGCAAGACAGAGAGTATGAGTGAGAGAATTTATGCTTACGGCAACTAGTGGACCGAAGTGATTGGTGATGATGTGAACGGCGTACTTGATGCCGTATTGAGACACCATTGCTGTCGTCAAGGCTTGCTTCTTCGGCTTCTGGCTGTGGAGAGAGGGAGACGGAGGAGGAGGGTTGAGTAGGATTTTTGCGTACGTGTAACTGATTTATTGATTTTTAAATAAAATTGTTGAAAAATAAAACATGCGTAATTTTAATATTTACTCTAAAATCATATGTATAAAGAAGATTTATTATAACGGTAAATAAATCATAATATGAAAAAAATTAAAGTCATTTTGAAATGCTTTTTTTTTAAAAGAAGAAGAAGCAAAAACTCGCTTGAATTGTATTTTAATAGTATATGATAAGGAGAAAGCACGAGAAATATGAACATTATATTTGCTTTTATATATGATACAAGTTTTTAGTTTATTAATATTTTATTCAATTAAGATTATAGTCTATATTTGGGTTAACATAATAAAAGCTTCATGGATCATATAAATTAAAAAAACAAATACTTAGAAACTAAACTGAAATGATTTAATTAAAAAGTATTTTAGAAATTCAAAATTATAATATAATAAATACAAGTATTATATTTCTAAACCTAGAAAAATCAAATAAAAATTTGATTGAGTTAATTTCTAAAATTATCATACAAAAATAAAAATTATCAGGTGAAAAATTCAAGAGCAAAGGGAGGAAAAACAAAATATCAATTTTCAAATGATTATAGACACAAAATAAAGACACACTTGTACATACATGGACTAAAATAGAGACTATTCCGTAAATAAAAAATACAGGGATTAAAATAAAAATTAAAAGTATAAGAGCCGAAATGAAAATTAAATATATTATCAATTTTAATCAAAGGATAAAATTGAAAAATCACAATTTCGTACTCAAATATATTAAGGTATTTAAACTCAATCCGTAAATTAAAAGAAGGAGAACCAAGTGAAACCTAAGTAAATCAATGATAAAACAAAAATAAAAATTATGAGCTGGAAAAAATCATTTAACTTGAAAATTAAAAATTGTCCGCGACTCGCTAGAGTCGAGCAAACAATTTTAATAATTGTTTGGATCAAAGAAATTAAAAGGATTTGCTAGTTTAAAAATAAAGTATAATATCTATATATGTAAAGTTTAATATAATAAAATAGATTAACACACCCTATTATAACAACATCAACATTAAAGTCTTAACATCTAAAATTATCATTACTATTACAGCCAAAACAATAAAAATTATCAAATTATTCTGAGAGAAAAAAACTCAAACACATTAATAATTTAAGTATAAGGGCTGATGTTTGGTGCAAGAAAATTGTGCAACAAACAAAATTTTCTTGCTTTACTGAACATAGGTGAAAGAATATATTTAACTTCACTAGATTTTAGCAAGATTATTATTAAGCTTTGAACTCCAAAAGCAACATGATAACAAAAGAATGAAAATTTGAGGTGAGAGGACTACCCCATTGTCGAACCTGGCATCTCCACAAAACGAGCCTCCATCACAATATCTAAGCTTCACACGGTTCCAATTGTAAAAATCTGATAAAGAAAACATAATCTAATGGTTAATTAACAAGAATAAGCAAAAAGAAGAAGACCAATTCTACACACGGGGATGTTAAAATAATGCCATTTTTTGCCATTAAATTTGTAGCCTGTGACTAAATTTAGCATTCTACTTCGAAACACACTTAGAATCACTGCCATTTTTTGCTGTTGAACTAACATGCTTTTTCTTTGTATATGTACAAGCTATTAAAAAGTTCATGGATCCATACAAGATTTAGGTGGTAAATAATGTTTCAGATCTTGAACAGAGACAGTAACTAAAAGTCAGCTTATGTGAACAAGCTATAAAAATTTCTCATCCTGCTCATCTCTTTTGTACTACTTTTTTGGGTCTCAAACTCACCAACACATTCCTGAAATTATTTCTACACCCCTAGAGACAATAAAATAGGACTCGGTTTTTTTTCCTGAGACAAGAAAAGTTTATTAATTAAAGGCCTGACTTCTCTTCAAAAACCAAGTTATTTTTCTCGCTTTGTCCGTAGCAATAATCCACCACATAAGTCCTCATCATACTACTACTATTATCACAACAAAGAATAGAAAATCAATAAATATAAATACCTAATCTAGAATTTTCCATCAGACTTAAACAAACAAACATAGCACAAATGCTACTAACCTGACACAAAATAATTACTTAAAAAAAGATGAATAAAAAACAATTTGGTTGCTCCTAGATGGTTAGAATTTTTGCATCCAACCTAAATGCAGACAAACATAGCACAAATGCTATTAACCTAACACAAAATAATCACTTAAAAAAGATGAATAAAAACAATTTGGTAGCTCCTGTGTGGTTAGAATTTTCACATCCAACCTAAATGGACAAGCATAGCACAAATGCTATTAACCTAACACAAAATAATTATTTAAAAAAGATAAATAAAAACAATTTGATAGCTCCTGTGTGGTTAGAATTTTCCATCCAACCTAAACAAACAAACATAGCACAAATGCTATTAATCCGACTCCAAAATAATTATTTAAAAAAGATAAATAAAAACAATTTGATAGCTCCTAGGTGGTTAGATTTTTCCATCCAACCTACATTGCAGACAAACATAGCACAAATGCTATTAATCTGACACAAAATAATTATTTAAAAAAGATAAATAAAAATCAATTTGATAGCTCCTGTGTGGTTAGATTCTTCCATCCAACCTACACGGACAAACATAGCACAAATGCTACTAACTCGACACAAAATAATTATTTAGAAAAAGAGATAAATAAAAACAATTTGGTAGCTCTTTGGTGGTCTCCAAGAGAAAAGGAGAGAGAGTGAGAAAAACATCGCCACGTATATTATTATAAACTGAAATCCAGGAATTTGAAAGACCGTCAAGATGCAAGGAACCTCTTATTTTGGAAATGACACTGTGTTATAATGAATGGAAATCCAAGAATTTTCACCCTAGGACAGTACATCTGGAATGAGGTACCCGTGACTAGAGATACATTAGGATGCACAGTGAAAAACAGATTTGCAGTCCCTTTATCTGGTCGATGGGCATTACTCATCTTTGTACAATCATACCAAATCTTGCTTTTAACTTGTTGCAGTCAAAATTGGTGTTACTTAGTGGAGCCGAATTGAAAATCACATTTATGAATGAACCCGGATATGATTTCTAACCAACCTCTGAGTTAGGGAAGAGTCTCACAACCCTAGGTGACACTTGAGAGAGAAAAAAACAGAGTTGCCATCGAAGGCTCGCTTGATATGATGCATAAATACTAATTATAGAACAATTGGAAGTTAATATGGCAGCTCTAAATTCTAGAAAAGACAGACCAACCTAATTGTGAGATAACAAGGCATCAAACTCAAGACAGCTTAATATAGCAAGGTAGAACCGCTTATCAATCAAGAAGGAAGCAAATCATGATTCAAAGCTTTTCTTATCTATCTATTTCAAGAGAGTGAAGAGTGTTGTTGTGTTTCCTTTTGTTTTGTATTTATACTTACATCACCGGGTAAAAACATCTTTTTTATCGGTTAAAAACAAAGTTTGAGTATGTATATTTTTTATATAAAAAATAAGATTTTACATTCAGCTATCATTTCACTGTGGAGTGCATTTAACTTCTTTTCAGCAATGCTCATGCTAATTAATTAGGATGAACGGTGCTGAAAGCTGTGTTGTATAATGAACAGTTAAGACGCTATGAAGAAAATACAAGGCAAGGGATAAACAAAAGACGCCACTAAAGGGAATTCATTATCTCTCGATGAAACCATCAGCACTCCATGCCAAACCCTCGCAAGCTTCATAAATGAGTTCATTAATTCACACCAAACCTCCAACAAGGGAAAACAACTAATTTTCTTTAAATATAATTTTTGACGCATGTTTATTTCTTGATTCTATGCCTGCTCTAGTGAGCTATTAATTTTTTTTATTCTTCCTAGAGTTTGGGTAGCAGTGTGTTAAAATATAAAAATCCAAACTAGTTCAATCATGGATCTGGTATGCATTATTTTATTTTTATCTTGGATTTTTTTTTGTTATAATAAGATGGGTAAAGGGTAAATTAGTCTTTATAGTAATTAAAAAAATATTAAAATTTAGATCACATTAGATTTACTTATTTACATTCAGCTCATAATTAATTTAGTTTTTTTGGTAATTTTATTTTATTTTCATACAGGTGTTTTTGGTTGTCAAAGGGGTAGATTTGAATCATTATTTAAAATTCGAACATGTAAAATGCATGCACACACGCGAAGGTTGTGTTGAAGATTCTGCAAAGTTTTGACAACAGTGCAAAGCATTGCCGGATGGTCAAAAAGTTTCCTTCACAATGTCGCTTGATTACGTACTCACATCCTCTCGGCGCGTGTTGGGTCGAGTGCCGAATTGTTGTTCTCCTTCATTTCAATTTCTGTGAAATGGATTGCAATATCACTCTCTTATTACTCGGTGAAACTCATACACACAACTTTTAAAAACTCAGCAAAGAAAGAAATATATATTCTATAAATTATTTTCTTATACGATCGCATGAGAATAATAACATTTTATACATATATAATTGCTGATATATTTTAACTTGATTTGAAATTAACACAAAATGAACGGAGAAAAACATTGAAGTTTTGATAGGACTGTTGTTTGGTTAAAGAAACATAGTTTTGATGGGAACATAATCTTGATGAGAATCTACAGCTTCGAACTCACAGATAAACACATTGCTAATAGAAATACCAGATAGAGAGGAGCAGGTTGCGGTGAGGGAGTCAGAACACCAGCAGCTAATGCAGTCACTAATCCAATGGCATGTCCAGGAAGCACATGCCATATATATCCATGTCCCTTGGACGAATGCAACTATAGTGCTAGAAGCATTGGCAGGTATAGCCTGCAAGAACAACATTATTGAAATAAAATGTACCATCTTTCAATATTTTCTCCGGACAAAGACAGGGTGCCAAAACCATCCATGTACAAAAACATCCAAGAAAATCTTGGTGTACAAGCATGCTCGCTAATAAATTTAATGGATATCCTTGCCAAAATTAAATTGCAAAGAAAGCATGTCATCATATATCATAGGATAACTTCATGTTCCAAGCATGCGGCAAGAAAATCATGATTCATGACAACTTAGTCGTTAGTTACTACCGTAAAGAATATCTTGGAACAAGAGCAACATTAACACATCAGCTTCTGGTAGGCCTCTAAGTCGTAAAGGTAGAAGAAACAAAGCATATCCAGGGCGAATTGATTATTAAGATTTTTAACTGATAGGTCCCAAAGCATGACACCAACAATAACCCTTGGATTCGTGTAAATGACTCGCGACAAAGATCGAGACACAAGTGGGTCCGCTAAGCCATACTGCGTGACTTTAAGTATGCAACAAGAGATGCATGCAACAAGAGGGAGAGGCGGAAGAAAACGATGAAACAGAGGCAATGGTTGTAAATGCCGTGAGGAGTTGTGAGACAGACTAAAACAGTAAAACATCAACAACAAATCGCAAGAACTCATTGTCTGGATCATTAGTGCTTGTTATCCATCCAATGTAATGGATGCTTCGACCACGTAATGAAAACACGACAACAATAATGAAACCCACAACAACAACACAACAGATAGAGATGGAGGGGGCAACAAGAAGAAGACGAGGAAGAAGGTGTGGGGCAAGCAAGAAGAAGAGGAGGAGGAGGAGGAGGAAAAGAGAAGAAACAGTGTGGGGGCTACTGAGGGAGAAGAGAAAGATGGGTAGGGTTTTTTAATTTGTGATTGAAATGAAGGGGATTTGCACTGGGGTGGGTTTTTATAATAATTATTATTAATTATTATAATAATATTTAGCTTTAAAAAATTAGGGTATTAATTTGTAATTAATTTGAATTGATTATTTGTAATGGAATGTATTTTAATTAATTATGTTTGAACTTATTGGTTATTTGTTAATGTGTTCATTTTATTTTTTAATAATGTGTTTTGGGTCGATTCAATTTTCGAGTCTGGTCGGTTCATCGGTTTATTGATTTTTTTATATTTGTTTACACTGTAAAATAACATTTTTGTCCCTCGAAAAAGACAAAAAACGAGTGTAACCGGTAGGAGCTTCACGAGAATTTTACAATTTTTTAAAATGGCTAAATACTAATCTGCTTCCATACGAGGCAAAAATAATTTTGGTCGGAGGGATACCACGGGATTTTCCGCTTTTGAAAATGGTTAAACACTAATGTACCCCTCAATAAGACAAAATTGAATAATTGGTTGTAGGGGTATTCTAGTAATTGACCACTTTTTTATTATTATCTGTTGAAAATTGTGTGTGCGTGTGCCACACGCGACCGACGGTAGTTCGGCTTCACGCCCGCTCAGGCGGCGTGTGGACGCTCCTCCGGCAAGGGAAAATAAGCTTCCAGCGTCTTTGTCAATGAGCTACCGTGTGCTCTTCCTCACGGTGTGGCATGTTTTGGCAAAGGATGGTCTGAGTCGTGACGGTGGGTGGTTGGATTTTTATAAGGTCCTAATTTCGTTATATAAGTTTTGATTTATTTCAATTGGGTCCTTCGATTGAAATTAATTATATATCTATGCTTCACTTCGGTCCTCCTTTTAATTTTCGATTGAGTTTAAATACATTGATATATTTAGTACACAAGTTTTGATTTTTTTCAATTTTGTGATTTGATGAAATTGATAACATATTTGATTTTCATTTCAGCCCTTATACTTAAATTATTAATGTGTTTGAGTTTTTTTCTCTCAGAATAATTTGATAGTTTTTATTGTTTTGGCTGTAATAGTAATGATAATTTTAGATGTTAAGACTTTAATGTTGATGTTGTTATAATAGGGTGTGTTTATCTATTTTATTATATTAAACTTTACATATATAGATATTATACTTTATTTTTAAACTAGCAAATCCTTTTAATTTCTTTGATCCAAGCAATTATTAAAATTGTTTGCTCGGCCCACAACGTGGTGCGGACAATTTTTTTTTAATTTTCAAGTTAAATGATTTTTTTCCAGCTCATAATTTTTATTTTTGTTTTATCATTGGTTTACTTGTATTTGTTTTTTTGTTTTTTTAAAAAGGCTTTTTAGTCTTTGATTTCATTTTGCTATTTTCATTATTAGTGCAATAATAATAATAATAATAATAATAATAATAATAATAATAATAATAATAATAATAATAATAAAAATTTTAGTTTCTGTTCTTATTTGCTTTTTTGTTATTTTTTTTGTATTTTTTTCTCAGGGCAATATAGTATTTTCTATTGTTTTGGCTGTAATAGTAATGATAATTTTAGATGTTAAGACCTCGATGTTACTGTTATAATAGGGTATGTTGATCTGTTTCATTATATCAAACTTTACATGTATAACTATTATATTTTAATCTCAATAGTTATAAAAATTATTTGTTTAACCCACAACGTAAAGCGGGCAATTAACAAGTTAAAACTAAGAGCCTTCTGCTTATCGAATTAAAAACTATATAATATTTCATCATACTTCAATACCATATCATACAATTCTTCACCTTGTTGATACCCATTTTTTAACCTCTTTATTGAGATATTTTTGAAGAGAAAACAAAAAAAAAATATTATTGATGTAGCTAGTCGTTTTTATGCAGCATTATATTAATATTTTTTGAATTTAATGTTTGCTCAAAGCGTTAAACTTTTAATATGTCATTTTTAAAATCTCTAGTTTTTCACTTTAATTTGACGTTGGTATTTTTTATTTCAAAAGAAACAAAAAAAATATGGGAAAAAATCCAAAAATATCTTGAGCAAGGACCAAAATTGAAAAAATAAAAGATAAAAAGAAAATATAATTTTTACTATATTTGTTCATACATGGAGATTTTGGGGACTCAATTTCACACAATCCTCAACGACAAAAACAACTCTTAAACCTAAAAACATATTTCCCTCTTTTTTTCCACCAACTCCAGTCGCCACCTCCTTTTCTTCCTTATCCATTTAATTTCTCTCCACTCCTTGGACACTTTTAGCAAATCTTTCCCCTCTCAGACTTCTGCCTCTCCTTTTTTGTTTCCACCCGAAACCCATTCTTGCTCCTCTCTTCGCCGTCCCTCCTTCCTACCTGCACCTCGCTCTTTCTTTCTTTTTCATTTTTCACCGCATAGTCTCTTCGTCCCTCTTAACAACCCTCTTCTCCTTCCGGCAACCACCAGTGCCAAACCGTCACCTCTCTCTTCTCTTTCCAAGATCCAGCTTATTGCCTTCATCGCCTTTTCTTCTATCCCCGCTGGTGACTACTCCATCCTTGCCTCGCTCCTCCTCTACATCCTCCATCACCTCATCCTCCACCGCAAACCACACCGCAACTCAGCTCAGCCAACTTCTTTCTCTCGTCCATTTCCCTCACCAATCTGCTTAAGAACCTTTCCACCGAAGGCAAGACCATCGAGCGGTGGACACGTGAAACAGAGAAGAAAGAAGTATGGAAACTAAGAAAAAAAACATATATGTCCAAGGAAAGAATCAATTGGTTTTATTTTTTCCACTCGCCGCCAGCATGTTGCGAGTTGATCCACGCGTCGTTACTATCCCTAACCCTGCCTCCACTATTGAGCACTGTGCGCATGTTGTGAGTTGATCCACGCGTCGTTACTATCCCTAACCCTGCCTCCACTATTGAGCAATGTTCCTGAATGCTTTCTCTGTTAATTTGAGATAATATTGACCTTATAAAGTTCAATTTTGTAATTTTTTATTATTTTATGCATGCACACATGAGAAGGTTGTGTTGAAGATTCCGCAAAGTTTTGACAGCGCGTGAAGCATTGTCCAATGGTCAAAAAATTTCCTTCATAATGTCAGTTGATTGCATACAACATCCTTTGGCGCGTGTTGGGCTGCAGTGGAAGGATAGTTGCCAGAATAATTTATCTCTCCCTTTTTTTTGTTTTCTTTCCTCTCAAAATTCATGCATGACATTGAACAATTCAGGGTTATCCTCCTAGTTGGAGATATTTGAGGATAAATCCTTATTCTTTTGAAATATTAATTTGTGTTAGTGGAAGTTTTATATTTTTTTCAATTGTACCTTTTAATTTTTTTTCCAACATTAGTCCTGATTTTTTTTCTTCATTCTTTTCTTGTCTGTTTTGAGAAATCTCAATTCCTTTTAATTTCATGTTTTAATTAAAATTTTAAATTTGTTAGTATTTCTAAATCTAGTCCCCATTCTCCTGGTGGTTTACTTTTTTCTTTTTTATAATTTTTTTTCCAATTTAATCCTTTAGTCAAAAAGCATCCATATTTGATTTTTTTTCAATTTTGATCATCATTATTTAAGTGATTTTATCCAAAATATTCACATTTTTTTAAAAACAAAAGAGCTGGGCTAACGATTGTGCTTCAGATAAGCCGTTTATAAAGAAAACGAAAGCCCTTTTATTAATAAATTAAAATACTAAATAACCCTATGCTCTCTCTCTATAAACTTCACAGTATATATAGCCCTACTTTTTTCAGCTCCCATACTTGCCGCCTTATGTAAGTTTCTTTGCTTTTTAAAATTGAAAACTCTGGATCGTTTTCCCGTGCTTTTTTTTCTTTCAAATAATCATACAGTTTTAAGTTGAAAACTTGTAGCTCTTACCAATCTTTAAGGCCACCACTCTTGCATATTTTTGTCATTTTCTTCTAGGGAGATCTTATGCTTGGCTAGAAAAAATAGATCTTACCATTTCCTTTCTAGACTCCTGTATGATTAAGCTGTGGGTATGCCCTTTCCTCTGTTCATCCGTAGCTTCACAGAATATTAGCTTGCATGCTTTTTATATACAAAATATAAATATAAATAATGAAATAGGACATAGATTCATGGTTCAAGAGAATATAAATAATGAAATAGGACTTATTATTTATTAATCAACTTATTTTCAATCTAACTTTTCTATTTTTTTGCATGTTTCTTTATTATTTATTAGCTTGCTGATATACTTGACCTGGGTTTTTTGCATTCGTATCATTTGTGGTATTGAGGCTTTGGTATCCTTTGATAGGTTATAGTGTATGTAGAGTGAAGGGAGCTAAACTGTGGATGTTGAATGGTTTGAACAAGATTTATTATACTTTGGAATGTTGGTTTGATTGTTTGCTGAAATGATCAATCCTTTCTGCTTTGTAAATGGCTCCTCCAAAACAGCCGAAGACCGGTTTGAACAAGGGGGACGTAGTTACTAAGAAGGGTGTACCTCCACGTCCTTCTGATCGCAAAGGGGTATGTAACTTCTTGCCAAGCAAGTTTCAAGTTTACCGCATTAGGGATTACATTGCTATTCTTACTTGGTTATTCTTTGGACGTTTTAGATTACCAATTCTCGGGGGCACATTTATAGAAATAAAGCTCACTGCTCAACTTCTACAATGAAAGCCGGGTATTTTCTATCATACCTTGTCGAATGAAATTGCAAGACATTTTGTTCTGTAACGTTTTCAATTGATTTTTTTTTCTATTTGAAGGAAACTGTTTGGTGAGTCAAGTGATTTGAAATCTCAAAAGGTACTTGGTTTCTTGCTACTTTGTTTCTAGTATCTACTAAAAAGTTTTTATCACTGCATGAAAAGAAAACGTAACAAAATCGGACATACAAGCCCTTAGGTAATCGAAAAAGCACACCAAGATTGACGTGTTTAGTTCATGTATTAGGTCATGAAAGTTTGTTTTCGACAAGTGTTCATGCCATGGGAAGTAGACATACCTTGTTCTATTGTTGTAAAGCTAAAATTATATAAGAAATAAACAATGTTTAAATAGTCGGTCGCGAGGATTACTGCAGTGTATTTCTAGCTTTACCTAGAATAATCTTCTGAGTTCATGGTTAGGATGTGAGACTTTGTTTGAAAAATTGTATGTATGAGAAGTAAATTTACATCCCTAGAGCACTTGTTGTATAGCTAAAATGAATGAATGGTCTGTTATACTAGATCGAAAGCAGCAGTTCAATCATCAATGAAGGTGGATTGCCACCCTTGAGCGCACAATTGCAAGAAATAGAAAACAAGATGAGGTCAATTTTGAATCTAATAGATCGAACGACACACCATATCGAAGAAGTAGAAGAAGTAGTAAACAATATAGAGTCAATATGTTCCTCAACTTCATCGTGCATAGATATACCACCACACGATGATGCATTCCACGCTCAAACCTCAACCGATATTGGGGAACCAACAACCCATAACTCAAGCATGGGAGTAAGCGATAGGGACTTCACAAGCTTCAGTACATGGGAAAAATTCATCGCTAGGCGATCTTGAGATAAAGGTTAAACATATATTTTCTCTACTCTATCTCCTCTTTTCAAATGCTAGTCTGCAATTGCTAACATCAACCTTTCGTTATGTTGAAGAACTCCCTTGCTCAAGATTATCTTAGATTGTTGAACACAGCTGACAAGTAAGTGCACCCTGTCAATTTTGATTATGCTTCTTGTCCTATTAATTCTTGTTTGCTTCTGTTTATGTACTTCAACTTTAATCTGACTTCTATTGTGATAGAAATTTCACAATATATAAATTTCACGTGAGCAGAGCGTCGCAACTACCATAACTAACTAAGATTTTATAGTAATTACTCATAGTTTGATTGCGCAACATTAATACCTGTGCATTACTGTTTCCAATTTTAAGTTGATAAACTAAACTTGGTCCTCTCATCTTTGTTAACAGGGAAGTATTGCAGAAATTGAAGGTGATTAGCCTTTTGTAAATATCAATATATGTTGTCTTATTCTTTGGCATATCATATGAATCAGAGTGATGCTTCATGTAGGGTATTGGAGAAAAGAGAGCTACTTACATCCTTGAACTCCGAGAAGATAATCCAGAGCCTTTTAAGAATGTAAGCATTCTCAGAAGATCGTTATGCGCGGTGCTAATGTCATTTTATTTCATTTGTAATTTAGTTAATGATCATTAAGAATATCATTATTGGTCAACAACTTGATGATTTGAAAGTCATCGGACTCTCAGCCAAACAGGTTTTTTTCTTTAGTTCCTGCAGAATTGTCTTCATATTGCCTTTTCAAATCTGGCTATTAAATACTTCCACTAAAAAACCAAATGCATTACTATTAATCTTTTGTTTGAAGTGCAGGTAAGAAGTTGGCTTTAAAAGGAAGTTGGGGGACTCCTTGATTAGTATAGCAGCAGTGATTTGGAGATAATTTTACTGTGGGCAACCGAAAGTTGCTTTGAAACTTTCATTAGAATTGGTTGCTATATATACATTTGACATGCATTATATACATTTTGAATTTTAATCTATTCGTGTATTGTTTTTTTTCCTTCTTCCAGATTTAATGTTGAAAGGGACACTTGAAATGAGTTAAAAAATTGAAGAACAAATTCATTATTTACTTAAGGGGTACAAGAATGTGTTTTGTTCAAAGTTGTAAAATCCGTTCCGGTTTTTTGTTTGGAATGGAATGTTCCGGTTTCGGTGCATTCCGGCGTTCCGTTCTAGTTTTGTACTGTTCATATTTATTTAATTATATATATGAAAAAAATAAAATATTAATTTAACAAGTATAATTTAAATTCAAGATAAATGAGCTTTAAATTATACAATACAAACATAATCTCAAAATTAGAAACATCTTTAAAATTTCAAAATATTATTAAAGTAAAATGTTCTAAACTAAGAGAAAAATACATTAAATATCTTCTACATCATTAATATAAAAATATTAGAATTTCTTATTATGCATCCCAAAAAAATAGTAAATACCATAGTAAGATAATTACAAAGAAAATAGTTCTGAAAATCATATGTTCAAAAAGAAAAGAAAAAAAATAGATTTTGAAAAAAAAAATAAGTAAAATTCGAAACAATATAAATAAAACATCATCCACCTTCCTAATTTCACTGTTCTGGATCCCACCAACTAGTTTCTTTACCCTAAAAAGCCTATCCAAACCCCACGGTGACAAGAAAAACCTGAACATTAACTTTTTTTGAGAATCTTCTTTTTGAAATTTTCAAGCTTTGTAGTTTCTTTTTCCTCTTATTTTTTGCAAGCCACCACTGCTACCATAGTTAAGCTCCTGCCTAAGCTTAGGCAATTAGAGGAGCCGTTAGTTATTGCATCAAGGGTTTTGCTTAGGTTGAAAGTTTAGAATCTAGACTAATGATTTTCCTATTTGGACCAACAGTTCTTCTGAGACCACATCGTGGGCCGTACTGTTTGGTGCATCTTTTGCACTTCTTTAACTTCTTTCGGCATGTTTCTTTTCGTGGGGCCATCGAGGTCACAACATGAGCACAGAACCTCTCAAAAAACATGGCGCGAGTAATAAATGTGGCAATTGGATTATTCTAGCGATCAAAATAGCTGTCTTTCTGTGAAATGACTTCACACATTGATATGTTACTTTCACGCGTTCCCCCTTCCAGTTTTCACTCAGCAAGCCCGTCAATGGCTTTAAACAATAAATTTCTACCCTATTTAGCAGATGACCAGGCGAATTCAGCTCCAGATCTGCGCGGTCTCTAAAATGGTAAAGCGGGTGCAAGTTGCACTGGCAACATGATGCACGAGACACTAGGCAAATTAAACCCACTTTGATTTCCTAACTCATCCAACCATACAACAGCACATCTTCCCCAAAGTCACTGTGCGTCCACCAAAGAATAACTACTGCCTGCGTGCCAGGTTCTCATTGGATACTTTCTGCCAACCTATTATGAACCTTTCCTACGAGAGCTTCTAGCCATAATTAACTACTTTTTATATATAAACTACGACTAAATTATTAAAAAAAAAACTTGTGTATTAAAATGGTATATTTATTAATTAGAAGAATTTCTTTAAAAAAATATTAAATTCTAAAATCTGAATTGGATAGGAAGTAAAGAAAGACTAAATTTCTTGACTGAAATGCATGACCGTGTTAATGACTTTCTTTTCAGCTAAACTAACTGGCGAATACTTAAATAATCCTTTTACCTCGAATTGCAGAAGCCAGTTGCGTGCACCAGCACCGAATCCTCTGTGCAAGTGATAGGCTGGCAAACTTCCATCCAAGCAAACTACGAATAACATTCACCAACAAGGAAGAAGAAAACAAGGGTTAGTAATAAAGTAATGTATAGTAATTAATCAATGCTTCGAAAACAAATAATTGATGGCGTGTCAATAAGACAATAAGAAATGTATCATAAACTTACAGCCACCAATTTTGGAAGCATTGTGAGCCAGAGTCATCTTAACAAGAAGCCGGCTATCTGAACAGGTGTACCAAGATGCCAGATTCAACAATAACAGTAACATGGCTGCTGCTAAATCCATCTTGAATGGAAGATGGGGGCGTTAGTTTGATCGAATTAAGATGAATATTGAACGGCAGCAATGCTTTTTGCACGTTGAAAGGAACTGAAACCAGACGTTTGTGAGATGTGAGAGATGGGAAGCCAAGGAAATCTACAACCACCGTGATGTTAGCTCTGACTCATGCATTGCTCATGTTCTGAAACAGATATTGGCAATCCAGTCAGAGCTAAGACTCGGGATCTTAGCTGTACAAGGAATTTGCAAAAAAGAGAAAGAAGAAACTGAAAAGGAAAAGCTGAGATTTTTGGCAAAGTGTGTCGACTGAATTTAAGGAGAGGAAGGGGATTTCGTGGTGAAAGACATTGGCAGCCCAAGAAATACTATCTATGCCTTGACGGCTTGAGGTTATCAAGGTGGCTTTTCTGTCTTGGAAAGAGATGGCGGGGAGAGGTCCAAAAGAGAAGCAACCAATCATGTAAGAGAGAAGGGTGGGGGAGGAATGAACCAATCAATATATGGGGCCCGACTAGAAATTTATGAATTATTGTGTTATGATAAGAGTCTTGAAAGGGAAGACAAGCACCAATCTCTGGTGTAAAAAGTGGCGGTGGATGGATTGCATAATGGGTTGGTGAAGATAACGTTTTAGAACAAGTCACTTTTTCCTGGTGAGAGAGTTTTGTCCGTGATCAGTACATGCAAAGAGTCTCAATTCGATGTTGAGAATTCTAGCCAACTTGCGACTTGTGAGTGCCTGGCGGTCCCCTTATGGCTGCTAGCTAGTCCACATGAAGCCGCAGCCTTGTAATCCATGGATGATCAACAAATCCTGTATTCCGGCTATGCAACTATTTGATCCAACCGAAGAGAAAAAACTGGCAATAACTTATTGCTTAGAACGAAGGAAATAGGACGCAGAGATTTGAGCAGGAAAGGAGATGGGTTTTTGAAAAGAAAAGAAAAGAAAAACGAATCAAGAGAGGATGGTCAGCACTGGTAGAAGGATTGTTTTAATTTGAATTGCAGGGACTGATTAGTATGGCTCAATCGACTATAGGGACTATTTACACGAAATCTGGCAAATTTGCGCACAGACAAGGAAACAAGGTCGGGGTCGGGGTGGAGTTAAGAACTTTCCTGCAATATTTATGATATTGAAATGCTCATTAAAGACGTACGTATTAACGTGCGTACGTGGAGTAAGCACATAAACTCAGGCGTTAATTATGTTACATGTATAATCAGTGGCGTGATCATAATCCGATGAATAAACCCCTTGGCATAATCTGATCGACCCTGGAGGTCGCATGCATAAATGAAAGGAGGCCTCGATCCAACGATGAAAATCAACCCTCGCATGCCCAACCGGCACATGCCTCCGAGACAGAGATCGAGGAAGTCTTGAATATGTTTATTAATTCATCATCCACTACCTTCCAAACAGAGTTGGTACATCCGAAACTAACCTTAAACCAATCCATTCCTTCCGGTTGTTAGATCCGGATCCGGATCCGGAACAAGCTTCACCCTGAATATCTTTAATCTTTTGTGTGTGTGTTTTTTCATATATATACTGGTATTGTTGATTGAAAAATAATAACTGAAACGATCATTTTGAATTGATCTTGATGGACCCATTCGATCGATGAACGTGAGCCATGACTACGATGAGATTTATGGGGAGGTAGATCGACTTGTATCGGAGGCGGGATGGTGTCTGGGGCAGGCTCATCGATGGTGGTATCATGGGCCTCTCGAGCATAAAATGGAGGTCTAAAGAGGTTAAGTTCAACTATAAACCTTGGAGTCTGGCCCATAATCTTACAAACAGAAATATTATGAAAGTAAAATGTTCTGACATAATTCATCAACATACAATCCATTACAAATAATTCAATGAAATTACCTATAAATTAGTACTCTTTTTTGCCATAATTTCCAACTTTTTATCTTCAAAATACGCTCCAGAAATTATCTTGTTTGTTGATCAACTCCTGTGACTGGATCTTTGCTAGTATTTAACCACACAGATATAAGTAAACAATCTTCTTCTGGCGAGAAGTTTTTACTTCTTTGTGATTTTTTAGTTGTATGAACATTAAGATCACTTTGTTGAGAAACAATCCGTCCAGTCTCACTTATAAAGTCAGTGAATGAATTTGACAAATTTGAGTCCATCTGTATAAAAAATATATTGTGTTAATTACGCTAATTGATCAAAAAAATTGTAATTTTTAAATTTCACATATTTTTTTTCACTAAATATTATTATTACTTACCTTCTTTTTTTTCTAATTATTATTATTAAATACCTCTACAACAATTCAATACACAAAATTTATATAGTTTTTATATCTAACAATAAATTTAAAACATGTAATTAAACTAATTGATAAAACAATTCAACATATTTCAATTTCACGTATTTATTTTTTTCACTAAATATTATTAATATTCGAAATTTCTCAATATTACTAATTATTATTTTTACTAAAACTAATTATTAATTATTAATTTTTTTCCTATACATTATTTAATACCCACCCGAAACCCTACTTCCACATAACCCTAATTCCGCCCGTCCCTCTCTTCACTTTTTTTCAATCTCCAGCTCTCGCCCCCGTCCCTCTCTTCTCATTAGTTTGCAGACCTCTCAGAGAAGACAACATGTCTTAACGGTGGCAATTTCATCATCAGAAACAACATAGCATGTTGATACACCTATACGAAGCTGAATAAATGGACCATAGCGTTGAGCACAAAAACTGAGCCGTTGCCGCTCCGTGAAATAGTCCGTTACACTGAGCTATCTGAGACTCTCGTCAGAAACTGTCTGCTCGTCTTGATCCAGCATAACTGCCTCCAGCCTTTCCTCCTTGAAGAAGAAGGTAATTATCCATATATATGTGTATTTAATACAATACTAAAAATAATTCTCTCTGTGTAATTTAATAAATTTTTTATTATTCTAGAGGCAATAATAATTTTAGATATGTTGCTATTGTTAGAATATTTTAGATTAATATTGCTTCCTTTTCCCTTTATTTTTTTATTTGCATGCTTACGTGACAAACTCAACTCAAAATTTTAAATATTTTATCTTATAATCTATAATTTTTATTTACTTATATCATATAAATTTATCATTTTTAATTTAATTATGTTAAATTATATATAAAACTACTCACATGCAACGCTGAGCAATTATCCAGTACTATCTATACCTTGAAAGCTTGAGGTTATCAAGGTGGCTTTTCTGTCTTGGAAAGAGATGGCGGGGAGAGGTCCAAAAGAGAAGCAACCAATCATGTAAGAGAGAAGGGTGGGGGAGGAATGAACCAATCAATATATGGGGCCCGACTAGAAATTTATGAATTATTGTGTTATGATAAGAGTCTTGAAAGGGAAGACAAGCACCAATCTCTGGTGTAAAAGTGGCGGTGGATGGATTGCATAATGGGTTGGTGAAGATAACGTTTTAGAACAAGTCACTTTTTCCTGGTGAGAGAGTTTTGTCCGTGATCAGTACATGCAAAGAGTCTCAATTCGATGTTGAGAATTCTAGCCAACTTGCGACTTGTGAGTGCCTGGCGGTCCCCTTATGGCTGCTAGCTAGTCCACATGAAGCCGCAGCCTTGTAATCCATGGATGATCAACAAATCTCGTATTCGGCTATGCAACTATTTGATCCAACCGAAGAGAAAAACTGGCAATAACTTATTGCTTAGAACGAAGGAAATAGGACGCAGAGATTTGAGCAGGAAAGGAGATGGGTTTTTGAAAAGAAAAGAAAAGAAAAACGAATCAAGAGAGGATGGTCAAGACTGGTAGAAGGATTGTTTTAATTTGAATTGCAGGGACTGATTAGTATGGCTCAATCGACTATAGGGACTATTTACACGAAATCGGCAAATTTGCGCATGCACAAGGAAACAAGGTCGGGTCGGGGTGGAGTTAAGAACTTTCCTGCAATATTTATGATATTGAAATGCTCATTAAAGACGTACGTATTAACGTGCGTGACGTGGAGTAAGCACATAAACTCAGCGTTAATTATGTTACATGTATAATCAGTGGCGTGATCATAATCCGATGAATAAACCTTGGAGTCTGGCCCATAACCTTACAAACAGAAACGGGTGGTTCAATGACAGCCCAGGAAAGTTTGATTAAAACATGAAATTGAAAAGAATTGAGATTTCTCCAAACAGACAAGAAAAGAACGGAGAAAAAAAAATCAGGACTAATGTTGAAAAGAAATAATTAAATGGTACAATTGAAAAAAATAAAAAAACTTCCAATAACACAGATTAATAATTCAAAAGAATAAGGACTTATACTCAAATATCTCCAACCAGGGGACAACCCTGTCATGCATGAATTTCGAGAGAGGAAAGAAAAGCAAAAAAAAAAAAAAGGGAGAGATAAACGATTGTAGCACCCCAGCCTAACACGCGTCAGAGGATGCTATCGCCATTAACTGACATTGTGTCGGGAACCTTTTGACCATCTGACATTGTGTCAAAACTTTGCAGATCGTACCTTCAACATAACCTTCGCGTGTGTGCAAGCATTTGACATGTTTGAGTTTTTAATAATTATTCAAATCTACCCTTGACAACCAAAAACACCTGTATGAAAATAAAATAAAATAACCAAAAAAACTAATTTAATTATGAATCTGAATGTAAATAAGTAAATCTAATGCGATCTAAATTTTAATATTTTTTTAATTACTCTAAAGATAATTTACCCTTTACCCATCTTATTATAAAAAAAATCCAAGATAAAAGTAAAATAATGCAAATGAAAAGGAATCAATTAATTTTAAAATCAAGAGTAATTTTGAAAATTTACTATGCAATGAAATATGAAGCTTCCTAAAAGTCCACAATTGTATTTTCTTTTCTTTCAAGGGAAATAAAGGTAATTTGATGTTCCTAAACAATAAATCTGTCACGAGTTTCATTATACTTTTATTATCATTTTTATTTCATTTAATCATCATACATATTCTCACTGTTCAGTTAGATATATAGTACGCATACGTGTGAGTATGCATATGTGAGACTTCTCTCTCGTATATATATATAGTAAACATGCGAATTGTGTATGATGTATTCAGCAGAAAAGATAAATTCAAATTTCCTTTTCTCTTAAAACTCTTTGTCTCTCCTTCTCTCTGCTTAGGTCTCTTCTTCTCTGCACGGTCTCTTCACTCTTCTGCTAATCTCAACATGTTCAACGTAAATAAATCACCCTACTCTCTTCATCTCCGCTTCCTCCACCTCCCCAGGCATCGTCGCTGGCCTCTTCCAACTTCCAAGCCCCATAACAATTGCTATATCCAACCTCGTCGACCTCTTCCTCTTCAAGACCATCACGACAAGGTATGCTCATGTTCTCCTTTTAAACTCCACAATCCTCTATACCCTTTTGAAATCTAGGATAATAGCTCTCCATTTTTGGTCTTTCGAGTTCCATTTTTGGACCTTTCAGTGCATTTTTCTATCACCACAAGCGTATGCGTTTGGAGAGTTTCAAGGCCATGTTTTTACCTTTTGTTTAAAGCACCTCAAAACACTCTGCTCACGTAAGTAATTATCAATATCAAAACACTCTGCTCACGTAAGTAATTATCAATATGTTTCTTGACTGGGAAATTTGAACTTAATCTGTTGTTGTGGCCAATTGTCGAATCCATAAAGAAAAGATAACTATTTTAAACATCAAGGAATTTAGTTATGTATATGCATGGTTGGTCTTAAAAGTTTTAGGATGAAGAAATGATGCTTGAAGAAAACGAGAACTAAATTGCCTACAACTGATGTTAGGAATGCATGGTGTATGTTGTCCTCTCTTTTTATAAGCATGAACTTGATCTGTTTCCAGGTTGAGCAACTTGTTTGGAGGCCTGACAAAGGCTAGTTTCTGGGGGTTACTCATTGTAAATCCTAACTTTCCACTTATGCATGCTGCTATGGAATGTTTGCAATGATCTATATGGATTAGATCGCCGAGTCCACTTTTCTTGGCCTAGTTTTTTCAAAGTTTGGAAAAATTATACATCGGCAGTGCCTCTACTAGTATTTCTTGGAAAAAAGAAAAGGAGAGAACTCAAAATACATTATTTTTTTCCTAGTGTGTGTCTTAATAATTATTATAATTATAATTATGATATAGTAATAATTAACTTTAAAAGCCACACCACCCGACCGTTACCCCATCTCAAAGTTAAAGCGAAAAAACCTTACCCCGTTTCTTAACAACAGCCACTACTCTCTTCCACAACTCCATGCACCAAGTCAAAACCCGCAATCCTAACCTACCTCTCGGATCTCCATTCTCTCCTTTTGTTGATCGCTGTTTTTACCTTGTCATGCTGTGGTGGTGCTATACTATTTTCTTATGATTTTTAGCCCCTTTTGTTGTTTTGTGCCAGAAAGGAAAGAGTGCTTCGGAATCAGATAGGCCCTCTCTTTTTCTTGTTTAGGGAGTGGTGTTATTCCTTTCAACTTCCAGAGGTTTTCATTTCAATGATGCTTCAGAAAGGAGGTTTTACTGGGCTCTAATGGCTACCTTTTCTGGTAGCAGATCTGTGAGTTCTTTATTTTTTTTTTTACTCCGCCTCTCGTCTTTTCTATTTTCTTCGTTTTAAGTGCTTTTCATTTAAGGATCTGCTTGATTCCTAGTTAACTGATATTTAAGTTAAGTATGAAGTAAGCTTTTTAAATTATTAAACATTATTTTATTTTTTGGCTCTTTTTTTTTAATTTAAATATGGAGAAATAGCTCCTGCCATGACAATAGCTATTTTGGTGCTGCATCCAGCCAACGCGCTCGACTTGCTCTTGTGTGCGCAAGACTACCAAACATTATTGTGGTGTGGCGTGGACGAAGAATTATAACCCGCCGCAGGGGGGAAAGGTACTTCAATCTTGTTTTTTATTAAAGAAGTCCAGACTGTGAAACATTGTTCTTTTAGCACGTGTTCTGTTCTGGCTAAGCATTGCTATTTTAAAATAAATAAATAATATTTTTAATCATCATTGCTTTGTATGTACTCTTAATTTATTTTCGCTGTTACCAGAACACATGGTTCATAATAGGCTACCAGATCCATGATTCAACTAGTTTGGGTTTTTATTTTTTAACACACTGCCACCCAAACTCTAGGAAGAATAAAAAAAAACATAATTTAATAGCTTACCGAACAAGCTTAGAATCAAGAAATAAACATGCGGCAGAAATTATATTTAAAGAAAATAAGAGTTTAATGAGAGTAAAATAAATTTACTGTTCGAGAGTGACATAGCTTACTCAAGTAAATAGCTAATGAATTTGCTGCAATACTTTTATATCCATTAAACATCTACAAGTAGGTAGCTAATAATGCTACCAACAGTAGGCCTGTATGGTTTTTAATCATTTCGTTTTTGAGACAGAGAAACGGAGAAGATGTTTGGAATTATAATGCAGAAGGTGATGGCCGGAGGTTCTCCGCTTCTTGTATAATATAAAACAAAAAAAAGGAAACACAACACCCTTCTTTGTTCCTCTCTGACTGTTTTTGGGTTTCAACAGTTGAGAAAAACCAAAACATACATTTGTTTTTGTCCTCGCCATAACAAAGCCAAACTTGCTTTAGTGAAGATCCAGGTTACAAGTATCAAAACCGAAGCGAGTCTTTTGAAGAAGATTCTCCGAGGAATGTATAGCAAGGTCAAAACATGTTCAAGTCATGGAGGAGCGACAAGAAAAGAATCAAAGCTACATTAAAATTGTAATTTCAGGCAACTCAGGTACTAATCTGGCAGGTAACAAGTATTTCCTGTTACTGATTTGAAATGGGGTTACTTTATCTGGGATCAGCTACTGCATCTTGGGAGTGCGACAAGTTTTATAATGTAGGTACTGTGATGGAACAATTCAAATAAATACTAACAAGAAGCTCTAACCTAATTTTTCATCTCCATTTCAGGTGTCGCGTCTAAAGAAACCTGCCTTGATAATATCCTTGGTGCCAGAGGATGTTGGAAAGACAACATTCAAACTAGAGAAAGCTACAGTTCAGGATGGAATTTGTTCATGGGACAATCCGGTTTATGTAACCATGAAGCTCATCAAGGAGCCAAAATCAGGAATGCTGCATGAGAAGATATACCATTTCATTGTTGCAAGTGTACGTTAGAGTCACATTTCAACTCAGGTCTGAATTTCTAAGGTGTAGTGATTTGTGTGCGATCGTGCACGCGCTTAATTCCTATGAATTCTTGCAGGGTCATCCAAGTCAGGTTATCCGGGAGAAGCTTCAATTGACTTTGCAGATTTTGGTCGATGAACCCGAACCACTAATTGTCTCCTCGCCTTAAATTTGCCAACTTTGGTGCAGTTCTACATGTTTGTCCCCTCTTTCTCCCCCCGTCACCCTCACTCTCTCTCACACACCCTTGTAATTCTCTTGATTGGACTCTAGCCCTATCTTTGATTCACTCCTAGAGCAATGTCTATTTTCAAAATGTAAATAGACCATGCTATTTCGATGTGAAAAACTTTCATTGTTTCCTCGTATTTCAAGTAATTTTGAAACAGTGACTATTCGTAAGATGCAGGGAGATGTTGATCCAAGGTGAACACAAGCATTAACAAATTCACAATTTGCATTTATTTCTCATTTTTACTTGCATTTTAGCTTTTAATTTATGTTTTTCCCATCTCCTCTGTACTAATTTACGAAATGAACTTTGTAATCTCAATTGGAGACAATGAAGATCCTATACTTTCTCAAGACCAAAGCTTGAAAAGCCAGCTGAGCAATGGCCATACAGATGAGAATGATGAAAGTGTTACTGAAGTAAGACCTGAAATTATCTATGTTGCTTTTCTGTTTTAATACAGTTCAAGAAGGGCTGGAACTGAACAAGTTCCTTTTCAGCAACCTTGGAAATAGATGGGTTGTTATTCGTAATAGATGGGTCGTTATAATTGAACTATTCCTTGATGAATGTCACAGGATAGGGACTTGAACATTCTTTTATCACGCACTCGAACAAGAACACAACTTCAGATCATCCGTTGGGGGCAACTCTAGCTTCAAATCAATTCTCAGACAAGACTCAATGCCTCCGAAGGGAGCAATTGACGGCATCACAACAAAAAACCGCATGCATCGTAGAATAATTACATAATGGTCAATAGGATCAGGGTCAGATAGAAGATCCAGGTTACAAGTACCGAACACCGAGCGAGTCTTTTGATGAAGATTCTGAGGAATATAGAGTAAGGTCAAAAACATGTTCAAGTCATGGAGGACCGACAAAAAAAGAATCGAAGCTACATTCAAACTGCAATTTCAGGCAACTCAGGTACTAATCTAGCAGATAACAAGTATTTCCTGTTACTGATTTGAAATGGGTTTTCTTTATCTGGGATCAGGTACTGCATCTTGGGTGTGCGACAAGTTTTATAATGTAGGTAGTTGAAACCTGCCTCGATAATATCCTTGGTGCCAGAGGATGTTGGAAAGACAACATTCAAACTTAATTTAGCTGTATGTATAATGTATAATAATAATTAGCATGGCCCTTAACTGTTCAATGATTTAAGGATAGTAAACAAATCTCACCGGATCCCTGTCCCCAAGTATCTTCATTTAATCAGGGTTAATATATATTTCTTTTTCGGCCTGTAGAAGAGTTGTCACCTTTTAACCTTAAGCCACTCATCATTTCCCTTCGATCTTTTCAACTTTGATAAGTTTATACTGCTTTCTTAACATTGTGTACCTTCTTCTTCGTTTTGCATGAAGATGGAGTTCAAATATCAGGAGGTAATAATTTAAGGTTTTGAATCCTCCTATTTTAATTCCTCTCTTCTAGTGGAGATATGCTTGATGATATTCATGATTGTGTTAATTTGGACAGGAGTACATAAAAAGCCCTACCCCGTTTCTTAACAACATCCACTGCTCTCTTCCACAACTCCATGCACCAAGTCAAAACCCGCAATCCTAACCTACCTCTCGAATCTCCATTCTCTCCTTTTGTTGACCGCTGTTTTTACCTTGTCATGCTGTGGTGGTGCTATACTATTTTCTTATGATTTTTAGCCCCTTTTGTTGTTTTGTGCCAGAGAGGAAAGAGTCAGATAGGACCTCTCTTTTTCTTGTTTAGGGAGTGGTGTTATTCCTTTCAAATTCAAGAGGTTTTCATTTCAATGATGCTTTAGAAAGGAGGTTTTACTGGGCTATAATGGCTACCTTTTCTGGTAGCAGATCTGTGAGTTCTTCTTGTTTTTTTTTTACTCCGCCTCTCCTCTTTTCTATTTTCTTTGTTTTAAGTGCTTTTCATTGAAGGATCTGCTTGATTCCTGGTTAACTGATATTTTAGTTAAGTATGAAGTAAGCTTTTTAAATTATTAAACATTATTTTATTTTTTGGCTCTCTTTTTTAATTTAAATATGGAGAAATAGCTCCTGCCATGACAATAGCTATTTTGGTGTTGCATCCAGTAAACGCGCTCGACTTGCTCTTGTGTGCGCAAGACTACCAAACATTATTGTGGTATGGCGTGGCGTGGACAAAGAATTATAACCCGCCGCAGGGGGGAAAGGTACTTCAATCTTGCTTTTAATTAAAGAAGTCCAGACTGTGAAACATTGTTCTTTTAGCACGTTTTCTGTTCTGGCTAAGCATTGCTATTTTAAAATAAATAAATAATATTTTTAATCGTCATTGCTTTGTATGTACTCTTAATTTATTTTCGCTGTTACTAGAACACATGGGTCATAATAGGCTACCAGATCCATGATTCAACTAGTTTGGATTTTTATTTTTTAACACACTGCCACCCAAACTCTAGGAAGAATTAAAAAAACATAATTTAATAGCTCACCGAATAGGCTTAGAATCAAGAAATAAACATGCGGCAGAAATTATATTTAAAGAAAATAAGAGTTTAATGAGAGTAAAATAAATTTACTGTTCGAGAGTGACATAGCTTACTCAAGTACGTAGCTAATGAATTTGCTGCAGTACTTTTATATCCGTTAAACAACTACAAGTAGGTAGCTAATAATGCTACCAACAAAGCCTGCATGTAGTAGACTGACAAGTAGGCCTGTATGGTTTTTAATCATTTCGTTTTTGAGACAGAGAAGATGTTTGGAATTATAATGCAGACGAAGAAGAAGGTACACAATGTTAATTTGGACAAGAGTACATAAAAACTTCCAGGGGAGTGCAACTCTTTACATGTAGATGATTGC
Source organism: Salix exigua (assembly GCA_032356905.1). NCBI lineage: Eukaryota > Viridiplantae > Streptophyta > Magnoliopsida > Malpighiales > Salicaceae > Salix > Salix exigua. The sequence goes on along the minus strand of CM063602.1, from coordinate 8,565,557 downwards.
CTTCGAATTCATCTTCTCCAAAAGCACCTGCTTTCCTCTGCCATGGTATTTTTCTTCCATGTACTCTCTCTTCTCTTTGTCTCGGATCTCTGGCCTCAATGGTGCTGGTTGCTGTTGTTGGAGGTTTGGTGTGAATTAATGAGCTCATTTATGAAGTTTGCAGGGTTTGGCATGGAGTGCAGTGGTTTCATCAGAGGTAATGAATTTCCTTTAGTGACATTTTTGTTTATCCCTTGCACTGTATTTTGCTGCAACGTCTTAACTGTTCATTATACAGCACAACTTTCAGCATTGTTCATCCTAATTAATTAGCATGAACAATGCTGAAAAAATGTTAAATGCACTCTACAATGAAATGATAGCTGAATGTATAATCTTATTTTTTTTTATATAAATAATATACATACTTAAACTTTGTTTTTAACAAAATAAAAAAAAATGTTTTTAAATGGTGTAAACTGTGTGGGTGTTTGGCTCCGTGTTTTTACCTGTGGTTGAAGCAAAACGCGGAGCCAAACTTAAATATTACGAAACAGCTGAATTTAATTTGGCGGTGAGTCCATTATTTTTATAACAATTCAGCTGCAGAGCACAGAGCACCTCACCAGTGAAAATTGTTTTGCATTTCGGTCGAGGAATATTTGCTTGCGCTCCATCACAAATCAAGTTTTCACACCCTCTTAACCCTCTTATCAGTTCATCTTCTTTTCTTATTAATATCAAAAAGAAAGTGAAATATGGGAGATTTTATCTTCAAGTAAATCTCATAGAAAATTGCTAAGATGACAAAACCTCATAAACTGGAAAGCTCAAGGGATTCAAAACCCATGAACTATATCAGATTTTTGGAGATAACAAGCCAAGTTTACGAATTCCAGACATTAGAAACAATGAAAGATGATCAGTTGCTTACTTTTGTGAGAGGAAGTTGTTTTTGGAGAGACAAGCTTGAATATCGCAAGCTTCTTTCTTGCTATATATCGCAAGCTTCTTTCATCGCAAGCTTTTCGATGCAGTTGAACAGAAAGCCTGGAATGTTGAGCTTTTTTAGAGAGACAAAGCCTCTTTGATTTCGGTGGGAGGGGGGAGATTGGGGTGTGTGTGTTTATACGTGTGTGTGTGTGTGTGTATAATTATATATATATATATATTGAAAATAATGTAACTATATTAAAAATATTTATTTTTGTTTTTATTAAAAAATACCTCAACAAGAGAGTTAAAAATTATATACAAAATTAATAATTATATTGTTGGAAAGTTTAATCATGCACACTCATCACTACGTAACGTGATAGAACGTTCATTTGGCGTATGGAAACTGAGGTGGTGAATTTTACAAAACTTGTATGCTTATCCATACAAACACAAGTGAAGATTATGGTTGCATCAATGACACTACATAACTATATTCGAAGAAGATCACAAGATGATATTACTTTTGCCGAATATGATCGCAATCCTAATTTTGTTCCTGAAGATATTTTACCACATGTTGTTCCTCGATCAAATAGTCAGGAATCACAAACAGGTTCACGTATGGATTTAGTTCGTAATGAAAATGCAAGTAGTTTAATGAGAGAATAAAAACAAGTGTTTAATTTACGTCAATTATTTCAAATATTTTGTTATTTTAATTATTAATAAATATATGAAATTATTCCAACAAAATATTTTTATATATATATATATACATGTATATTTTTAAATAATTTCACAAGTTGACAGCAATATGAAAAGCAGGGTAACCAAACACACAAAACTGTTTTTCATTAAACTCAATCTCAACCACAGTTTTAACCAAACACAAATTTCAGTTACGAACTGCAGCTAAAAGCACTTTTCATAAACCTGTTTTTTTTCAACCTTAACCGCAATAATAAAAATTGTGCCAAACAGGCCCTGTGTTTTTAGGACCAGATAGGACACACCTGTAAACTTGCCCCCACAAGGATTATGTGTTTTTTAGGACCAGATAGGATACACACGTGTAAACTTGCCCCCATCCTTGTTAAGGACTATGATGGGATACACTGCAAATTTGCCACTACATGAAAGATAAAAAAGATTTTTGTATATAGTTAATTATTGGGGAAAATAGCATATTTTTACGAACTCAAAGATAAAAATCATGGTTTTGTTAATAAAAAAAATTAGTATATAGGAATTTTATCATGAATAAGGTGGTGTTGAAAATATGCAGAATGATTATTTTTAAAGTATTTGTTTTTCGTAGAAATATGTTAGAATCACAATATATTTCAACATTTGTTTAATAAACTCTATTCAAGACTTCACAAATGCCACCGCTAATTACATATTTAAGTATTTTATTATAATACAATGTTGTTATATATAAGCAACACCAGTAAGAAAATCACTGAACTAAAAGTTTAGTTTAGTTTTGCTTTGTCTGTTTGTTTGTGGTGCAACCGTGTACTCCTCACTATGTTCTCTGCCAAGTCTCTTGTCGTTTCCATCCTTTGCTTCACTGGGATCTCCATGATATCATCTTTCTCTAGCATTATCTCGGGTGACCAAGAAGAGCAGTGGTTCCAATGTCAAGATGATCAGAGCAATTTCCTTGAAGGAAACTTGAGCATATGGTGACTTAGAAAATGCCCGTACCAACTCCCATCCCTTGTCTCAAGTTATCAATAATGATTTGCACTCAAGAAATGGCATGACCAAGATATAGTTTTTGTCAGCACGTAAGTGAATTCAAAAGATTATATAAAAGAAAGCCTGGATTTGTGATTTCAGTTCAATCGTGCTGTAGATTTATATATCACCGAACTTGAAGCATATGGACATGAAGATCAAGTTAAGGAAGATAGGCTATTGAAGTCCAAGCATTCATCCCCTCACCCTCACCCTCACCCTCACCCTCACAACAAACTTGCAGAGGAGAAAAGTGTATACTAGATAGTCCAGATTTTGGCATCTTGTTTCAGATTAACAAAAGTTTGCCACTTCTGCACCAAAGAAACGGAACTGTAAAGAACTATATGGGCTTGAAAACAACCAACGTGCAAGCAAAATAAAACAATAGCAACTATTCCCTTGAAAACTTGGCATGAACCGTAAAAGGATAAGTTTAATACCAAGAAAGTGAAACCTTGCATCCACCGCCTCCGGGCTTTCTTTCTATCCAAATGATCGAAGTAACATTACAAGAAAGAACTATATGCTCAAAACGCCCACCTCATCGTGCATCGCTGTCCTCACAACAGGGGGAATCTTCCCAATCTGCAACCAGGTAAAATGCTCAATTGTCAAAAATCAAAGATGTTCTCCACCAAAAGTGCCTTCGTGGTGATGTTTCGTGCGTGTCCGCTGGAGGTGGTGAGAAGAAGTGATTTGATTTGAATTTCTAAAATATATTTTAATTAAATCATTTCAGTTTAGTTTCTAAGTATTTGTTTTTTTAATTTATATGATCCATGAAGCTTTTATCATGTTAACCCAAATATAGACTATAATCTTAATTGAATAAAATATTAATAAACTAAAAACTTGTATCATATATAAAAAGCAAATAAAATGTTCATATTTCTCGTGCTTTCTCCTTATCATATACTTATTAAAATACAATTCAAGCGAGTTTTTTTGCTTCTTCTTCTTTTTTAAAAAAAGCATTTCAAAATGACTTTAATTTTTTTTCATATTATGATTTATTTACCGTTATAATAAATCTTCTTTATACATATGATTTTAGAGTAAATATTCAAATTATGCATGTTTTATTTTTCAACAATTTTATTTAAAAAATCAATAAAAAAGGCCCAGGCGGTCTGAGTTGTGGCCCAGTTACACGTCCGCAAAAATCCTACTCAACCCTCCTCCTCCGTCTCCCACTCTCTCCACAGCCAGAAGCAGAAGAAGCAAGCCTTGACGACAGCAATGGTGTCTCAATACGGCATCAAGTACGCCGTTCACATCATTACCAATCACTTCGGTCCACTAGTTGCCGTAAGCATAAATTCTGTCACTCATACTCTGTCTTGCAATCTCTCTGAGTCGATTTCTAATATTAAATCGCGTTTTTTTTTTGCAAACTAAAACAGAAAGTATGCGACTGCCTTCTCAAGAAAGGACCGTTGCCGCTCCGTGAAATAGTCCGTTACACTGAGCTATATGAGACTCTCGTCAGAAACTGCTTGCTCGTCTTGATCCAGCATAACTGCCTCCAGCCTTTCCTCCTTGAAGAAGAAGGTAATTGACTACCAAACGGCGCCTTTTCTGTTAACATCGATCTGCGATGTTTGTTTTATTATTTTTTGAATTTCCTTAAATAATTAGATGGATTTGGAGAAGTAAATAAAGTGAGTTCGCTGTACATGGTGCTATTCGATAATGTATTGCATCGCGTTAGGTTTTCCAAGTGTATGGCTATTGTTTCGCAGGAATTCAATAAGCTGGTTAGTTTTTTTTTTTTTTTTTATTTGTAATTTTTTTGGAGGTTAGGTTAAATTATGGATTTGTTTAGTGTGTAGATTTGATTGAGACATTGCTTCAACACGGGAGGCTTTCGTCAGAACAAATTTTTGATGGATTTAGGGACAGTACAGAAGGCAAGTCTCCAATAACTTAGCTAACTGCAGTTCTTAATTGTATTTAGAGTTGAGTTTTGGCTCTAGTGTTCTTAACACTTAGTTTTTGCTTAAAACTTTAGGTAGTAGTAGTGGAGGTATGGAAGCCTTACAAGAAAATATTCATAAGCTTGTGATGGCGTGATATGTTGAAAGGTGTCCTATCTCGGAACCATTTCTTGCATTACCAAGTGAGGAAGAAGCTGCTCCTGCGAGGAGGCGAGGTGCTAAATCTGCTAAGGTTGTAGCTTTTATTTTTTAGTGTGAAATTTATAGGCTGCTTCTTATTTGTTACATAGAATTGACAATTGCAGCTGGCTATTTATGTATGTCTCTGAACATGGCCAGCAAAGAGACCGTCCTATGAGGGGTGGAGTGGAAAGCCTTACACACTTTCACGTGGGAAAATCAAGACAGATGAAAAACTAATAGAGGAAAATTCCAGATTTTCTTTGACATGAGCTGAATAATTAGTTATGCCATTGTTGTATTTATTTCTTCATGAGAAATAATGAGAAGGACAAGAACTATGCAATTATTTATTTATCAATTAGTCACCTTTTAGGTTTCAATGAATGCCATGTTTGGATAATAAATGACTTATCCTTCTTGAATGTGCTTGTGCCATGCAAAATTTGAATTCCCTTTCTAAAGTTGATTCTCATACATTAACAAATTTCCTTGATACTTACAGGTATTTTTAGAGCGAGAAACCCTAGAACAACGTGTTCTTGCAAAGAAGCAGTGCCTCCGTAAGGAATGAGATTTTCATTTGAATTAAATCCTGAGATAGGTGCTTGACAGAGAGAAAGTCGAGAATAGCAAGATCGGAGATAAGGTTGGTATATGAATTGTTATATTGAATTATGAGGTTTATTAATGTGCTAGTTTTTATTGATATGTTTATAGCGCAAGCATGATGCTTTGGAGTCCGGTACTCGATGGTGGCTTTGTGGAGTTCTTTGGCGTGTCAATTGTGAGGAGTTTACTCACTGGCTTAGGCATAAGGTTTGCTTTGACTTCCAATCTTCATCTTAATTGTGACAATACATGTATACAAATATGTCTCTTGAATTAACATTGAAAACTCGAAATATAATTTCCAAATTGTCTTCATACTTACTCCGCACTTGTGTATTCTCGATCAAGAGAAAACTTATGGTCCCATTGTGTAAAATTGAAAACAAGCTCAGGTCACTTTCATACTCGAATCAACTCGTCCCACAACATTCCTCGGGGAGGGTTGTGTGATGAGATATAAACACAAGATGTTCAAATGGTTGGAAAAATCATCACGCCATGTATGCATGGCTATTTTCCATTTCTTATCTCGAGGGCCGGGTGACAGTGAGGTGCCACATGTTCACTATTTGAAATTTAGGATGTTCCTTGCACAAAAGAGAAAATCCAAGATGCTATAGTAAAACCGTGAAAATGCTGTTTGTTTTATCAGTATCCTCGTATGATGTCTTTTTCATTCCATTTCAGATCGACTTTTATGACACTCGTGATGGGCTTCCATTTGATACCAATTACAATCATGTGTTAAGATGGTTTCATGCAAATGAAAGCTATTCACCTCGTTCCTCGATTTTCTTATATGCTTCCTGCATATTTTGGTTCAAATGATGTCGCTGCTCTATTTTTGTTCTAGATTTGTATTGAGATTGTGAGAACACTGCTGGATGATGAAGCTGCCACTCGTCTTCACCGCAATGCTCAATGCATCAAGGAGTGAGGAAAAGAAAATAAAAACAGCAAGTTCAGGTGATGAGATTCTAAGATGATCATGTAAATTGCTTTAACTCATTGGACATCGATATTCTTCGAGTATGGATGCCCCCCACACACACACACACACACTCACACCAAAAGAAAAAGATTTAACACATCATCCGTGGAGGAATTGATGACTTCCATCTCACCCCTTCTCCTTCTTTCTACATTTATGTGTGTGTGTTGATGAATGGGAAATTATAAACTGATGGTTTGGCTTTCTACGTGTGTTGAGTGGTAGAGAAGAAACATTATTTGTGTTGCCTAAATAATATGGACATAGCTCAGTGTTTTTCCATGTAGCACAAGCATCTTGACAGAGCCGCCAAAATAAAATATTAGATCCTCGTAGCTTAAATCTATGTCCCGTAAAGAAAAAAAATAAGAATATGAAAAAGTTCGGGAAAAAATTCCTCCAACTTTTGGGGTTACTTTCTGACTGGATATCAATGGGATATATGAGTGAAGGCGCTCATACCATGAATGAAATTAAAAATGTATTTTTTTCATCTTTATCCTACATCATATGCTTCTCATGCACTTGGCTTTCTTTATTGTAATTAAAAACATTTCAACTAATGAAAATAGACACGATGCAGTGAAATGGATTGTCAGGAAAAAAGACAGGAAATTTATCTCTTTCCACTAACCATTTTTCAAACAACTCTCTCATCCATTTGCTTTTATGATGTATTGTGTCTTGCAGTTCCTTTATCAGAAAATTCCATTTATGCAGAGGTGATTAAGAGTGAAAAGGGCCGTAATATGACCTTAGATTATGTTATATCTGTCCTTGTCGGGTTGAGTTCTTCTCCACCATTTGTAAGGGTGGTTGACAACTCATACAGTATAGGTATAATTTCTCTCCTTTTCAACTCCATTTCATTTCTTTTGAAACATAAAACCAGTTTCTTTTGGATGGATTTCTATCCTTCATTTTGGTTTCTAATGACTTGTTTGTACTTGTGCAGATTACAAACATATAATCGAAGTAGCTCAAACTGACGAGGTCTGTTCACTTGTGATCCTTTCAAATTATTAGAATCAAATGCTTCCTTTGTTGAAGCAGGTGTCTAATTACATTTTATACTCTGCAGGTGGAGTCAATTGTTTATAAAAAATATGGCAAGGATGCTTATAGAATGTTCAGGCTACTGTCAAAGACTGGTCGTTTTCTTGAGACTGATAAGGTGATAAGTTTGAATTGATGGATATGTTCTCAGTTCCATTGCAATAGTTCATATGATGGAAACCATGTCTATCTTTCTTGGTTTACAGTGTGGTTGAATAATCTTGAAATTGAGAATTATCTACATGTTATTTCTTTCCTGTAAATCTATTAATTAGGTCAGGTATTGTGGAGAAGCAGGTCTCTCTATAAATTTGAGGAGATGGTCTATCTAGCTCTACAGCAGGTTTAGCGAGTGTTCTTCCTACATTGCTCAATGCTTAGCTTTCAGTCGCACCCCACACTCTTGTTGGGGTTGGGTTGGACAGCCTTAGCACTGTAGGACTTGCAAACACAGGGGTCTGGAAAGCCATTCTGCAGCAATTGGCCTCTGGAGCTACACAGAACCCATCTCGTTTGTATTCTGCCGTCAGCATGGCCAAACACTCTCTTCATCTTCAATTTCAACTATAGAGTGTTGAGGCCCGTATGTCTCCGCTTAGCATTATTGTTTTTAGGATATGTACAAAGGTTAATGAGGGTTAATAGCCTATATTCTTTTGCTTCTTCCACTTTTAGAGATCGCATCTAAATTAAGTATCAGCATTCTTTTATCAGAAAACTTGGACTAAACGAACCATATTTATTGTCCTTATATTTGTAAATAACCATATATTTGAAATGAGGTTAAATGTCTCTGTAGACTGAAGTTTGCAATACTATCGTCCAAAAATCTCGGGACAGAAATACTTTGAGCTCCATCTTTTTTCTTGCTTCAGACAATTTAATGTCTCTATAGGTTGAAGTTTGCAAGACTCTAGTCCAAAAACCACTGCTTTAATCCACAAAACAACAGTATTTTCCCTCTTTTTTTCCAGTATGAATTTGTTTGGATGATGTGTTCTGTTTATCTTGTTGTCATTTTTCTAGATTTCAGATTCAATATTCGTTGAAAAGATGGACACAACCAATATTCTTTCTAAGATGTGGCAGGGCGACTACTTGCAGATGGAGGTAAATGAATTTACATGCTTCTCCTTTTGCTTAGCAAATGAAGATATCATATCTTGTTGGAGCTGAAATTTTATTTTGCCCGTTAAAGAATGAGTGTTTGAATTACAAAAAAACTGTGAAGTATCATAAAATTACGATGACACCCAAAAGCTTGAAGATATTACAAAACCACCCCCAAGTTGAAGCTGAATATTACAAAATCTCCCTTTTGTATCCAAAACTCCTGTAAATATTCCCTTGACATTAAAGGTGTCTTGGGAACTTTTAAAAAAATTGGGTGGTCAATGTAATATCATGATATCTTTGGGGGGTTATTGTAATTTATGCTAAAAAAGGGGTTTAAGAGGTTTGGACGTTGAGCTTGTAACAAGTTTATGATGATCATTGAGGTATTCATAATGCTCAATCTTTTATGCAGAAATTAGTTGCCGGACCAACACAATTCTTGTCGTGGAAAGTGAATATGATAAACCTAAGGGAACGTGTATTGGATGATATGTTCCATGCTAGCTTAAACTTGAGTCTTCGAGTGGCATACGAGCTAGAACAACAAAAGGAGGTTTGACAGCTACTTTTATTTGGCCCTTTTTCCTCGTGAATTTCTTGCTTCACTTTTCAATGAAATCTTCAACCTTTTTTTTCTCATTTTCTTTTACTTAGCATAGTTCCATGCTTAACGTATTAATCACGGCGAATTCTTTCAGATTTTACATCTCGGAGTAGATGGGCCAATGAAGGAGAAGCATGAGAAACTTAAAAAAGTTAGATTTCTCCTGGAATCCTCAAGGATGAAGCTTGACGATGCTATAATGATTTTCCATGATTTCTAAATGCATCTTATGAGTGTAAAAATATGTTTTCATATCACAAGATAAATTATTTTGTTTTCTCTCTTCTTGACAGTGTCAAGATCGTTGAATTCCATCTCTTTTGCCCCCACAATTTTGGCTTTACTAATTGCAGATAACGAAAAGAGTTGTTGAATGTACTAGGGTAAATTGAAATAGCTGCCTTGGAAATTTACCATCTTTAATTCTTGTAAATTAAGTTTATGAATTATTTAAACTAGACAAATTCTTGAGGATTTAATAAATCGGTTATTAATTCTTAAAACTAATACCAAAACATATACCAATCAATATATGGGGCCCGACTAGAAATCTATTGTGTTAATTATGCTAATTGATCAAAAAAAATTGTAATTTTTAAATTTCACATATTTTTTTTCACTATATATTATTATTACTTACCTTCTTTTTTTCCTAATTATTATTATTAAATACCTCTACAACAGTTCAATACACAAAATTTATATAGTTTTTATATCTAACAATAAATTTAAAACATGTAATTAAACTAATTGATAAAACAATTCAACATATTTCAATTTCACGTATTTATTTTTTTCACTAAATATTATTAATATTCGAAATTTCTCAATATTACTAATTATTATTTTTACTAAAACTAATTATTAATTATTAATTTTTTTCCTATACATTATTTAATACCCACCCGAAACCCTACTTCCACATAACCCTAATTCCGCCCGTCCCTCTCTTCACTTTTTTTCAATCTCCAGCTCTCGCCCCCGTCCCTCTCTTCTCATTAGTTTGCAGACCTCTCAGAGAAGACAACATGTCTTAACGGTGGCAATTTCATCATCAGAAACAACATAGCATGTTGATACACCTATACGAAGCTGAATAAATGGACCATAGCGTTGAGCACAAAAACTGAGCCGTTGCCGCTCCGTGAAATAGTCCGTTACACTGAGCTATCTGAGACTCTCGTCGAACTCATCGCTTCTTCTTGATCCAAAGATAATCGCCTCCAGCCTTTCCTCCTTGAAGAAGAAGGTAATTATCCATATATATGTGTATTTAATACAATACTAAAAATAATTCTCTCTGTGTAATTTAATAATTTTTTTTATTATTCTAGAGGCAATAATAATTTTAGATATGTTGCTATTGTTAGAATATTTTAGATTAATATTGCTTCCTTTTCCCTTTATTTTTTTATTTGCATGCTTACGTGACAAACTCAACTCAAAATTTTAAATATTTTATCTTATAATCTATAATTTTTATTTACTTATATCATATAAATTTATCATTTTTAATTTAATTATGTTAAATTATATATAAAAAAACTACCCGCGGCAACGCGCGGGCAATTATCCAGTACTATCTATACCTTGAAAGCTTGAGGTTATCAAGGTGGCTTTTCTGTCTTGGAAAGAGATGGCGGGGAGAGGTCCAAAAGAGAAGCAACCAATCATGTAAGAGAGAAGGGTGGGGGAGGAATGAACCAATCAATATATGGGGCCCGACTAGAAATTTATGAATTATTGTGTTATGATAAGAGTCTTGAAAGGGAAGACAAGCACCAATCTCCGGTGTAAAAGTGGCGGTGGATGGATTGCATAATGGGTTGGTGAAGATAACGTTTTATAACAAGTCACTTTTTCCTGGTGAGAGAGTTTTGTCCGTGATCAGTACATGCAAAGAGTCTCAATTCGATGTTGAGAATTCTAGCCAACTTGCGACTTGTGAGTGCCTGGCGGTCCCCTTATGGTCGCTAGCTAGTCCACATGAAGCCGCGACCTTGTAATCCATGGATGATCAACAAATCCTGTATTCAGGCTATGCAACTATTTGATCCAACCGAAGAGAAAAACCGGCAACAACTTATTGCTTAGAACGAAGGAAATAGGACGCAGAGATTTGAGCAGAAAGGAGATGGGTTTTTGAAAAGAAAAGAAAAGAAAACGAATCAAGAGAGGATGGTCAAGACCTGGTAGAAGGATTGTTTTAATTTGAATTGCAGGATCGATTAGTATGGCTCAATCGACTATAGGGACTATTTACACGAAATCGGCAAATTTGCGCATGAACAAGGAAACAAGGTCGGGTCGGGTGGAGTTAAGAACTTTCCTGCAATATTTATGATATTGAAATGCTCATTAAAGACGTACGTATTAACGTGCGTACGTGGAGTAAGCACATAAACTCAGGCGTTAATTATGTTACATGTATAATCAGTGGCGTGATCATAATCCGATGAATAAACCCCTTGGCATAATCTGATCGACTCGGAGGCTGCATGCATAAATGAAAGGAGGCCTCGATCCAGCATGAAAATCAACCCTCGCATGCCCAACCGGGCACATGCCTCTGAGACAGAGATCGAGGAAGTCTTGAATATGTTTATTAATTCATCATCCACTACCTTCCAAACAGAGTTGGTACATCTGAAACTAACCTTAAACCAATCCATTCCTTCCCGGTTGTTAGATCTGGATCTGGATCTGGAACAAGCTTCACCCTGAATATCTTTAATCTTTTGTGTGTGTGTTTTTTTTTCATATATATACTGGTATTGTTGATTGAAAAAATAATAATCTGGAACGATCATTTTGAATTGATCTTGATGGACCCATTCAGTCAGTAACGTGAGCCATGACTACGATGAGATTTATGGGGAGGTAGATCGACTTGTATCGGAGGCGGGATGGTGTCTGGGGCAGGCTCATCGATGGTGGTATCATGGGCCTCTCGAGCATAAAATGGAGGTCTAAAGAGGTTAAGTTCAACTATAAACCTTGGAGTCTGGCCCATAATCTTACAAACAGAAATATTATGAAATTAAAATGTTCTGACATAATTCATCAACATACAGTCCATTATAAATAATTCAATGAAATTACTTATAAATTAGTACTATTTTTTGCCATAATTTCCAACTTTTTATCTTCAAAATACGCCGCAGAAATTGTCTTGTTTGTTGATCAACTCCTATGACTGGATCTTTGCTAGTATTTAACCACACAGATACAAGTAAACAATTTTCTTCTGGCGAGAAATTTTTACTTCTTTGTGATTTTTTAGTTGTATGAACATTATGATCACTTTGTTGAGAAACAATCCGTCCAGTCTCGCTTATAAAGTCAGTGAATGAATTTGATAAATTTGAGTCTATCTGCATAAAAAATATATTGTGTTAATTACGCTAATTGATCAAAAAAATTGTAATTTTTAAATTTCACATATTTTTTTTCACTATATATTATTATTACTTACCTTCTTTTTTTCCTAATTATTATTATTAAATACCTCTACAACAGTTCAATACACAAAAATTATATAGTTTTTATATCTAACAATAAATTTAAAACATGTAATTAAACTAATTGATAAAACAATTCAACATATTTCAATTTCACGTATTTATTTTTTTCACTAAATATTATTGATATTCGAAATTTCTCAATATTAGTAATTATTATTTTTACTAAAACTAATTATTAATTATTAATTATTAATTTTTTTCCTATACATTATTTAATACCCACCCGAAACCCTACTTCCACATAACCCTAATTCCGTCCGTCCCTCTCTTCACTTTTTTTCAATCTCCAGCTCTCGCCCCCGTCCCTCTCTTCTCATTAGTTTGCAGACCTCTCAGAGAAGACAACATGTCTTAACGGTGGCAATTTCATCATCAGAAACAACATAGCATGTTGATACACCTATACGAAGCTGAATAAATGGACCATAGCGTTGAGCACAAAAACTGAGCCGTTGCCGCTCCGTGAAATAGTCCGTTACACTGAGCTATCTGAGACTCTCGTCAGAAACTGTCTGCTCGTCTTGATCCAGCATAACTGCCTCCAGCCTTTCCTCCTTGAAGAAGAAGGTAATTATCCATATATATGTGTATTTAATACAATACTAAAAATAATTCTCTCTGTGTAATTTAATAATTTTTTTTATTATTCTAGAGGCAATAATAATTTTAGATATGTTGCTATTGTTAGAATATTTTAGATTAATATTGCTTCCTTTTCCCTTTATTTTTTTATTTGCATGCTTACGTGACAAACTCAACTCAAAATTTTAAATATTTTATCTTATAATCTATAATTTTTATTTACTTATATCATATAAATTTATCATTTTTAATTTAATTATGTTAAATTATATATAAAAAAACTACCCGCGGCAACGCGCGGGCAATTATCCAGTACTATCTATACCTTGAAAGCTTGAGGTTATCAAGGTGGCTTTTCTGTCTTGGAAAGAGATGGCGGGGAGAGGTCCAAAAGAGAAGCAACCAATCATGTAAGAGAGAAGGGTGGGGGAGGAATGAACCAATCAATATATGGGGCCCGACTAGAAATTTATGAATTATTGTGTTATGATAAGAGTCTTGAAAGGGAAGACAAGCACCAATCTCTGGTGTAAAAAGTGGCGGTGGATGGATTGCATAATGGGTTGGTGAAGATAACGTTTTATAACAAGTCACTTTTTCCTGGTGAGAGAGTTTTGTCCGTGATCAGTACATGCAAAGAGTCTCAATTCGATGTTGAGAATTCTAGCCAACTTGCGACTTGTGAGTGCCTGGCGGTCCCCTTATGGCTGCTAGCTAGTCCACATGAAGCCGCAGCCTTGTAATCCATGGATGATCAACAAATCTCGTATTCAGGCTATGCAACTATTTGATCCAACCGAAGAGAAAAACGGCAATAACTTATTGCTTAGAACGAAGGAAATAGGACGCAGAGATTTGAGCAGAAAGGAGATGGGTTTTTGAAAAGAAAAGAAAAGAAAACGAATCAAGAGAGGATGGTCAAGACTGGTAGAAGGATTGTTTTAATTTGAATTGCGAGGACTGATTAGTATGGCTCAATCGACTATAGGGACTATTTACACGAAATCGGCAAATTTGCGCATGCACAAGGAAACAAGGTCGGGTCGGGTGGAGTTAAGAACTTTCCTGCAATATTTATGATATTGAAATGCTCATTAAAGACGTACGTATTAACGTGCGTACGTGGAGTAAGCACATAAACTCAGGCGTTAATTATGTTACATGTATAATCAGTGGCGTGATCATAATCCGATGAATAAACCCCTTGGCATAATCCGATCGACCTCGAGGTCGCATGCATAAATGAAAGGAGGCCTCGATCCAACGATGAAAATCAACCCTCGCATGCCCAACCGGCACATGCCTCCGAGACAGAGATCGAGGAAGTCTTGAATATGTTTATTAATTCATCATCCACTACCTTCCAAACAGAGTTGGTACATCCGAAACTAACCTTAAACCAATCCATTCCCTTCCAGGTTGTTAGATCCGGATCCGGAACAAGCTTCACCCTGAATATCTTTAATCTTTTGTGTGTGTGTTTTTCATATATATACTGGTATTGTTGATTGAAAAATAATAATCTGGAACGATCATTTTGAATTGATCTTGATGGACCCATTCGATCAAGAACGTGAGCCATGACTACGATGAGATTTATGGGGAGGTAGATCGACTTGTATCGGAGGCGGGATGGTGTGCAGGGCGAGGCTCATCGATGGTGGTATCATGGGCCTCTCCAAGCATAAAATGGAGGTCTAAAGAGGTTAAGTTCAACTATAAACCTTGGAGTCCGGCCCATAACCTTACAAACGTAAACGGGTGGTTCATTGACGGCCAGGCACGTAGCTAGCGATGAGAAAACCGGTTAGCCGATCGCAACACACACTTCCCAATATACAAAAGCGGGGCTAGTTTGCAGATCATCGTAATTTTGTATCTCTTTTGTTATACGTTTCAAGGCAGCACCCGAGTCATACGTGAAAACTTTGCAGAATCTTCAACACAACCTTCGCGTGTGTGCATGCATTTGACATGTTCGAGTTTTTAATAATTATTCAAATTTACCCACGTGTCAACCAAAAACACTCGTATGAAAATAAAATAAAATTACCAAAAAATACTAAATTAATTATGAAACTGGATGTAAATAAGTAAATCTGATGGGATCTAAATTTTAATTTTTTTTAATTACTATAAAGAGAAGCTCAATTCTTACTGGGTTCTTGCACGGACAAAAGAGCCTCTTCACTTGGGTGTGCCTCTTCACTTTGGTTCTTTGTTTGTTCTGCTGGCTTTGCCTATTCTTGCAAAACCAGACAAGGTACGCTCACGTTCTCCTTTTAAACTCCACAATCCTCTATACCCTTTTGAAATCTAGGATAATAGCTTTCCATTTTTTGGTCTTTCAGGTTCCATTTTTAGACCTTTCTGTGCATTTTTCTATCACCACAAGCGTGTGCGCGTTTGGAGAGTTTCAAGGCCAAGTTTTTACCTTTTTGTTTATAGCACTTCAAAACACTCTGCTCACGTACGTAATTACCAATATGTTTCTTGACTGGGAAATTTGAACTTAATCTGTTGTGGTGGCCAATTGTCGAATCCATAAAGAAAAGGTAACTATTTTAAACATCAAGGAATTTAGTTATGTACATGCATGGTTGGTCTTAAAAGTTTTAGGATGAAGAAATGATGCTTGAAGTGATGAAAAGAAAACGAGAACTAAATTGCCTACAGTTGATGTTAGGATTGCATGGTGTATGTTGTCCTCTCTTTTTATAAGCATGAACTTGATCTGTTTCCAGGTTGAGCAACTTGTTTGGAGGCCTGACAAATGCTAGTTTCTGGGGTTATTTCCAGCAAAAGATACAAATTTATACACACACACACATGCACGCGCATCAGTTGAAGATGTAAATTCATAAAAGATTCAAATCCTGTTATGGAATGTTTGCAATTAGATCGCCGAGTACACCGCAGAAACAAAACAAGAGCTTCCACTTATGCATGCTGCTATGGAATGTTTGCAATTAGATCGCCGAGTCCACTTTTCTTGGCCTAGTTTTTTCAAAGTTTGGAAAAATTATGCATCGGCAGTGCCTCTACTAGTATTTCTTGGAAAAAAGAAAAGGAGAAAACTCAAAATACATTATTTATTTTTCCTAGTATGTGTCTTAATAATTATTATAATTATAATTATGATATAGTAATAATTAACTTTAAAAGCCACCCCACCCGACCATTACCCCATCTCAAAGTTACCCCCATCTCAAAGTTAAAGCGAAAAAGCCCTACCCCATTTCTTAACAACAGCCACTGCTCTCTTCCACAACTCCATGCACCAAGTCAAAACCCGTAATCATAACCTACCTCTCGGATCTCCATTCTCTCCTTTTGTTGACCGCGGTTTTTACCTTGTCATGCTGTGGTGGTGCTATACTATTTTCTTATGATTTTTAGCCCCTTTTGTTGTTTTGTGCCAGAGAGGAAAGAGTGCTTCAGAATCAGATAGGCCCTCTCTTTTTCTTGTTTAGGGAGTGGTGCTACTCCTTTCAACTTCCAGAGGTTTTCATTTCAATGATGCTTCAGAAAGGAGTTTTACTGGGCTCTAATGGCTACCTTTTCTGGTAGCAGATCTGTGAGTTCTTCTTGTTTTTTTTTTTTACTCCGCCTCTCCTCTTTTCTATTTTCTTTGTTTTAAGTGCTTTTCATTTAAGGATCTGCTTGATTCCTGGTTAACTGATATTTTAGTAAGTATGAAGTAAGTTTTTTAAATTATTAAACATTATTTTATTTTTTGGCTCTTTTTTTTTAATTTAAATATGGAGAAATAGCTCCTGCCATGACAATAGCTATTTTGGTGCTGCATCCGACCAATGCTACTGGACTTGCTCTTGTGTGCGCAAGACTGCCAAACATTATTGTGGCGTGGACGAAGAATTATAACCCGCCGCAGGGGGGAAAGGTACTTCAATCTTGCTTTTTATTAAAGAAGTCCAGACTGTGAAACATTCTTCTTTTAGCACGTGTGTACTGGCTACAAGGCAGTCAAAATCGAGATTTTGACACGGATCGGAAAGGGCTCCGAAAAATCGGATCGTAAAATCGTAGAAAGATCGTAAAATGTCCGTACAAAAATTATTATTTTTAATTATATTTAAATTTAAAAAATGAATTTAAATATAATTAAATATTATTATTTTTTATTATTATTATTCTACGATTTTTTACGATTTTTCTACGATTTTGAACGATTTTTCTACGAGTTTGACCGAGTTTGACCGGTTTCGATTTTTCTTTCCGGTCCAACCAGGTTTTCGGAGCCAACTCGCAAAATCGTACGATTTTGCGAGTTGGCTCGCGATTTTGACTACCTTGACTGGCTAAGCATTGCTATTTTAAAATAAATAAATAATATTTTTAATCGTCATTGCTTTGTATGTACTCTTAATTTATTTTCGCAGATCCATGATTCAACTAGTTTGGATTTTTATTTTTTAACACACTGCCACCCAAACTCTAGGAATAATAATAATAAAAAAAAAATAATTTAATAGCTCACCGAACAGGCTTAGAATCAAGAAATAAACATGCGGCAGAAATTATATTTAAAGAAAATAAGAGTTTAATGAGAGTAAAATAAATTTACTGTTCGAGAGTGACAGAGCTTACAGCTAATGAATTTGCTGCAGTACTTTTATATCCGTTAAACATCTACAAGTAGGTAGCTAATAATCTACCAACAGAGCCTGCATGTAGTAGACTGACAAGTAGGCCTGTGGTTTTTAATCATTTCGTTTTTGAGACAGAGAAACGGAGAAGATGTTTGGAATTATAATGCAGAAGGTGAGGGCCGGTGGTTCTCCGCTTCTTGTATAATATAAAACAAAAAAAAAAGGAAACACGACACCCTTCTTTCCTCTCTGACTGTTTTTGGGTTTCAACAGTTGAGAAAAACCAAAACATACATTTGTTTTTGTCCTCGCCATAACAAAGCCAAACTTGCTTTAGTGAAGATCCAGGTTACAAGTACTGAAAACCGAGCGAGTCTTTTGAAGAAGATTCTATGAGGAACGTATAGCAAAGTCAAAACATGTTCAAGTCATGGAGGAGCGACAAGAAAAGAATCAAAGCTACATTCAAACTGCAATTTCAGGCAACTCAGGTACTAATCTGGCAGATAACAAGTATTTCCTGTTACTGATTTGAAATGGGGTTTCTTTATCTGGGATCAGCTACTGCATCTTGGGAGTGCGACAAGTTTTATAATGTAGTTACTGTGATGGAACAATTCAGATAAATACTAACAAGAAGCTCTAACCTAATTTTTCATCTCCATTTCAGGTGCCGCATCTAAAGAAACCTGCCTTGATAATATCCTTGGTGCCGAGGAAGTTGGAAAGACAACATTCAAACTAGAGAAAGCTGCGATTCAGGATGGAATCGTTAATGGGACAATCCGGTTTATGTAACCGTGAAGCTCATCAAGGAGCCAAAATCGAGAATGCTTGCATGAGAAGATATACCATTTCATTGTTGCCGGTATGCGTTAGAGTCACATTTCAAATCAGTGCTGAATTTCTAAGGTGTAGTGATTTGTGTGCGATCGCGCACGCGCGCTAATTCCTATGAATTCTTGCGAGGGTCATCCAAGTCAGGTTATCCGGGAGAAGCTTCAATTGACTTTGCAGATTTTGTCGATGAACCCGAACCACTGATCGTCTCCTCGTGCCTTAAATTTGCCAACTCTGGTGCAGTTCTACATGTTAGTCCCCTCTTTCTCCCCCCCTCACCCTTGTGATTCTCTTGATTGGACTCTAGCCCTATCTTTGATTCACTCCTAGAGCAATGTCTATTTTCAAAATGTAAATAGACCATGCTATTTCGATGTGAAAAAACTTTCATTGTTTCCTCATATTTCAAGTAATTTTGAAACAGGTGACTATTCAGAAGATGCAGGGAGATGTTGATCCAAGGTGAACACAAGCATTAACAAATTCACAATTTGCATTTATTTCTCATTTTTACTTGCATTTTAGCTTCTAATTTATGTTTTTCCCATCTCCTCTGTAGTAATTTACGAAATGGACTTTGTAATCTCAATTTGAGACAATGAAGATCCTATACTTTCTCAAGACCAAAGCTTGAAAAGCCAGTGAGCAATGGCCATACAGATGAGAATGATGAAAGTTTCATCAAGTAAGACTCGAAATTATCTATGTTGCTTTTCCGCTTTAATACGATTCAGAAGGGTCGGAATCGAACAAGTTCCTTTTCAAAGAACCTTGGAAATAGATGGGTCGTTATTCGTAATAGATGGGTCGTTATTCGTAATAGATGGGTCGTTATAATTGAACTATTCCTTGATGAATGTCACGAGACGTGGACTTGAACATTCTTTTATCACGAATTCTGAACAAGAACACAACTTCAGATCATCCGTTGGGGGCAACTCTAGCTTCAAATCAATTCTCAGACAAGACTCAATGCCTCCGAAGGGAGCAGTTGACGGCATCACAACAAAAAACCGCATGCATTGTAGAATAATTACATAATGGTCAATAGGTTCAGGGTCAGATAGAAGATCCAGGTTACAAGTACCGAACACCGAGCGAGTCTTTTGATGAAGATTCTCTGAGGAATATAGAGTAAGGTCCAAAACATGTTCAAGTCATGGAGCGACAAGAAAAGAATCGAAGCTACATTCAAACTGCAATTTCAGGCAACTCAGGTACTAATCTAGCAAATAACAAGTATTTCCTGTTACTGATTTGAAATGGGTTTTCTTTATCTGGGATCAGGTACTGCATCTTGGGTGTGCGGCAAGTTTTATAATGTAGGTAGTTGAAACCTGCCTTGATAATACCAAGCCAGAGGATGTTGGAAAGACAACATTCAAACTTAATTTAGCTGTATGTATAATGTATAATAATAATTAGCATGGCCCCTAACTGTTCAATGATTTAAGGATAGTAAACAAATCTCACCGGATCCCTGTCCCCAAGTATCTTCATTTAATCAGGGTTAATATATATTTCTTTTTCGGCCTGTAGAAGAGTCGTCACCTTTTAACCTTAAGCCACTAATCATTTCCCTTCGATCTTTTCAACCTTGATCAGTTTATACTGCTTTCTTAACATTGTGTACCTTCTTCTTCGTTTTGCATGCAGATGGATTTCGAATATCGGGAGGTAATAATTTAAGGTTTTGAATCCTCCTGTTTTAATTCCTCTCTTCTAGTGGAGATATGCTTGATGATATTCATGATTGTGTTAATTTGGACAGGAGTACATAAAAACTTCCAGGGGAGTGCAGCTCTTTACATGTAGATGATTGCCTTCGAATTCATCTTCTCCAAAAGCACCTGTTTTCCTCTGCCATGGTATTTTTATTCCATGTACTCTCTCTTTCTCTTTGTCTGGATCTCTCGGTCTCAGTGGTGCTGGTTGCTGTTGTTTGAGGTTTGATGTGAATTAATGAGCTCATTTATGAAGCTTGCAGGGTTTGGCATGGAGTGCAGTGGTTTCATCAGAGGTAATGAATTCCCTTTAGTGACATTTTTGTTTATCCCTTGCACTGTATTTTGCTGCAACGTCTTAACTGTTCATTATACAGCACAACTTTCAGCATTGTTCATCCTAATTAATTAGCATGAACAGTGCTGAAAAGAAGTTAAATGCACTCCACAGAAATTGAAGGTGATTATCCTTTTGTAAATACCAATATATGTTGTCTCATTGCTGGCATATCAGAGTGATGCTTCATGTAGGGTATTGGAGAAAAGAGAGCTACGTACATCCTTGAACTCCGACAAGATAATCCAGAGCCTTTTAAGAATGTAAGCATTCTCAGAAGATCGTTATGCGCGGTGCTAATGTCATTTTATTTCATTTGTAATTTAGTTAATGACCATTAAGAATATCATTATTGGTCAACAGCTTGATGATTTGAAAGTCATCGGACTCTCAGCCAAACAGGTTTTTTCTTTAGTTCCTGCAGAACTGTCTTCATATTGCCTTTTCAAATCTGGTTATCAAATACTTCCACTAAAAAACCAAATGCAATACTATTAATCTTTTGTTTGAAGTGCAGGTAAGAAGATGGCTTTAAAAGGAAGTTGTAGGACTCTTTGATTAGCATAGCAGCAGTGATTAATATGTTGGTTGGAAAGACAATTTTACTGTGGACAACCGAAAGTTGCTTTGAAACTTTCATTAGAATTGATTGCTATATATACATTTGACATGCGTTATATACATTTTGAAGAGGACTCTTTGATTAGCATAGCAACAGTGATTAATATGTTGGTTTGGAAGATAATTTTACTGTGGGCAACCGAAAGTTGCTTTGAAACTTTCATTAGAATTGGTTGCTATATATACATTTCACATGCATTATATACATTTTGAATTTTAATCTATTCGTGTATTGTTTTTTTTCCTTCTTCCAGATTTAATGTTGAAAGGGACACTTGAAATGAGTTAAAAAATTGAAGAACAAATTTATTATTTACTTAAGGGGTACAAGAATGTGTTCTGTTCAAAGTTGTAAAATCCGTTCCGGGCCTCGTTCCGGTTTTTTGTTTGGAACGGAACGTTCCGGTTTCGATGCATTCCGGCGTTCCGTTCTGGTTTTATACTGTTCATATGTATTTAATTATATATATGAAAAAAATAAAATATTAATTTAACAAGTATAATTTAAATTCAAGATAAATGAGCTTTAAATTATACAATACAAACATAATCTCAAAATTAGAAACATCTTTAAAATTCCAAAATATTATTAAAGTAAAATGTTCTAAAATAAAAGAAAAATACATCAAATATCTTCTACATCATTAATACAAAAATATTAGAATTTCTTATTATGCATCCCAAAAAAATAGTAAATACCATAGTAAGATAATTACAAAGAGAATAGTCCTGAAAATCATATGTTCAAAAAGAAAAGAAAAAAACAAATTTTGAAAAAAATAAATAAGTAAAATTCGGAACACAATATGATATAAATAAAAAATCGTAAGTAAAATATTTTTAAATACAATACAACATAATTATGGCTATAAAACTTTATTAGTTAAGGTTCATATATAATTCAAAATAATTTAAAAATACATTACAAAACAATTATGTCCATAGAATTTCATTAGGTAAAAATTAAAAAATTTAAAATAAATATTTTGATGAAGTGCTATATAAATTAAAATTAGTCTCATGCCCGTCATTTTCCTCGTTATTTTTAATACATTTATCAAAAGTATTATTATTGAAATGATTATCAGTACTAATACTGATGTCAACACTCAACATCGATATTACTAGTACTAGCTCCAACTCCAACAAATTATTTTGACATTAGGATATGAAAATGATTTAAAAACATCAAAATTTTTAATTTAAAGTAAAAAATAAATTAAGTTAATATTACTGATTTTCAAGAGTGATATATATATATATATATATATATATATATAATTGTTATTTTTTTTATAAAATCAACACAACAATTTTATTTTTTATAATATATATTTTTTAATATATATTAAAAAATTATATATATATATATATATATATATATATATATATATATATATATATAATTTGTCCAGCTGGACTCCACCATGCGGACAAATTGAATTTGTCCAGCTGGACTCCAGCATTCGGACAAATTGAGTCCGATGTGGGACAACATAATGTGTCCCACATCGGACAAATACACTCAAATCTCTACTCTTCTCCTTTATAAATACTCTCCACTCCAATCTATATTCTCCTTGTCCCACATCGAAAAAACTCCACTCTAATCTCAACTCTTCTCCATTAAATAATCTCCAGTCTCCACACTTCAATTCAGTCTTCCCTTTTCAGCCCGGAACAGAACGCCCAAAATAAAACTGAGGCGTTTCGGGCGGAATTGGGCCGGAATATCCAAAACGGACCGGAATTAAAACTGGGACGAAAACGACGTTGTTTTGTTCTGGTTTTATGAACGGAATGGGGTGTTTCGGCCGGAACGGAACGGATTTAATAACTTTGGTTATGTTTAAAAAATAGAGGGGCATGTCAATTAGGGATGAGAAGTAATAAAGAAGGGAAGTGGAGGGATGTACTAAAACACAATCTCCCATTTGATTATGGAGTCACGAGGCATCTAGTATAACACTTGTCAATAACGTCTGTCAGACATTGTGATGAAGCAAGGCCTGCATCTCTGGCAGCATTCGTTTCACATCCTGAACTCTATTATTTGTAGTGTTAGTTGTGGCTACTTTGATGGCTCGCCATGGCAAACATATATGTCTACCCTTATTGCATCTCCGCTCTTTGCTCTCTGCTTCTTTTACTTGCCTTGTTAGCTCCTCGATTCGTTGTCGAAGTCCTGCGGCCCTGCTATCAGCTAGCTGCAGAGACCTCTCTGTTGCTGCCTGGGCAGCCATTGCAGCAACTGCTAGTTCATCTTTCAGCTTTAACTTGCCATTTGATATCTCTAAATTAGCCTTTGTTTTCTCCAGTTCTTGTTTCAAGACAAAAAAAAATTGTTGTTTCCAGGAGGGGTTTCACAATTTTTTAAAATGGCTAAATACTATTTTGCCCCCATATAAGACAAAAAAACATATTTGGTAGGGGAGGGGTACCGTAGAGATTTTCCATTTTTTGAAAATAGCTAAATACTATTATACCCCCAAAAAGACAAAATTGAAGAATTATATGTAGGGGTGTTCTGGTAATTTACCACAATTTTTTATTACTATATGCCAAGAATTGGGTGCGCGTGCTCAACACACGATTGATGGTGTTCCACCTCACGTCCTCTTCGGGTGGCGCGTGCGACATACTCCAACAATTGAAAATGAGCTCCCAGCATCTCACACAATGCACCTCCATCTTATCTTCCTCTTAGTGTGACGTGTTTTGGCACCGGGTGTCCGTAGCTGTTGTTGTTCACGGATTAAGGCAATTATGCACCTAAAAGGGGATTAGGTGTAAATACAATAACTAATGCAATTTTAAAATTAATTACTTTAAAGTAAAGAGATAAGAGAGAGAGATTGCTAACTCGGTTTTTAACGTGGTTCGACAAGCCTACATCCACGACTCAAGTACCAACCCGTACTTGAGTATTGTATTCTCTTACTAGTCCAAGTAACAAGATTATAAATCCCGCTTGATGAATCCAAACCAAGACTTTTACACCACTTCAAGATATGCCCTCTTCAAGATTTTCCTTTTCCCACTTGAAGATGTACCCTCTACATCCACGACTCAAGTACCAACCCGTACTTGAGTATTGTATTCTCTTACTAGTCCAAGTAACAAGATTATAAATCCCGCTTGATGAATCCAAACCAAGACTTTTACACCACTTCAAGATATGCCCTCTTCAAGATTTTCCTTTTCCCACTTGAAGATGTACCCTCTTCAAGATTTTTCCTTGGTGATGTTCCCTCACCAATATCAAGAGTTTTATACTCAACTCTCAAGAGTCTTACAATGATTGTTTTTATAAAATAACAATACACTCTCAATAGTATGGATATTACAAATGAAGATCTATGATCTCTTTATCTCACTTAATAGCACTTAGAATATTTGAAGGTGTTTAAGTGTAGTGAGAATGAGAAATACTCTTTGTGTTAGGATATGAAGATTTGAACACAAATTTGAGTATTAATGATGATTGATGATAAGAAGGTGTTTATGCACTACTAATTGCCTCACTATCAGATATGAAAGTTGTGTATTTCTAGTTTTGCAATTAAGAGACCTATTTATAAGTTTCTAAAAGAAACTAGCCGTTTATAGCCGTTTTAATGCAACTGTCATATCAAGCGGTCGACCGGTTCACAACGGATAAATCAAGCGGTCGACCGGTTCAACTCAAAAGGAAATTTGTCTTCCAAGCGGTCGACCGGTTCACTTGGTAACCCAAGCGGTCGACCGGTTCACTTGGTAACTCAAGCGGTCGACCGGTTCATGCAGAAAGACAATTTTGACAAATTATCTTTTCTGAATTTCTTGAACCGATTGATTATAACTTAAACCTATAATCATCAAATCTTTTTAATGCATGCAATGTGAAGTGTGTGAGTTCATTTTAATTTGTGCTATCAAGTTAGAAATTGAGATTTACATAAAGCACTAAAATTAACACTTATTCTAAGTCTTCACTTGCTTGCATCTTGGACTTCTTGGAGTGATTTCTTCGTGTGCTCCATTATGCTTGTTAATGTATTCTTTGTATAAAACCTGTTTATAACTTAATCTCATCCAAGCATGTTATTAGTTCATTTTCTTTTTATTGTTATCATCAAAATATATAAAGCATACAAAGTATGACATTATATGTCAACAGCTGTGACGGTGGCCAGTTAAACGTTTGTTTTCCGTTTTCTTTCTCCTGCACACTAATGTATAGGAGAGGCCCCTGGGTTTATGCTTTTTTTCACTTCCGTCCCTTATACTTTTAATTTTGTGTATGATCCTGATTTCTGTTATATAAGTTTTGATTTAGTTAATTGGGTCTTTCGATTGAAATTAATTATATACTTAGGTTTCACTTCGGTTCTCCTTCTTTTAATTTCTGGATTGGGTTTAAATACCTTAATATATTCGGTACAGAAGTTGTGATTTTTTCAATTTTATCCTTTGATTAAAATTGATAATATATTTAATTTTCATTTCGGTTCTTATACTTTTAATTTTTTATTTTAATCCCTGTATTTTTTTTTATTTCTGGAATAGTCTCTATTTTCGTCCATGTATATATAAGTGTGTCTTTATTTTGTGTCTATAATCATTTGAAAATTGATATTTTTGTTTTTTTTTTCTCCCTTTGCTCTTGAATTTTTTTCACCTGATAATTTTTTTATTTTTGTCTGATAATTTTAGAAATTAACTCAATCAAATTTTTATTTGATTTTTTTTAGGTTTAGAAATATAATATTTGTATTTATTATATTCTAATTTTGAATTTCTAAAATACATTTTAATTAAATCATTTCAGTTTAGTTTCTAAGTATTTGTTTTTTTAATTTATATGATCCATGAAGCTTTTATTATGTTAACCCAAATATAGACTATAATCTTAATTGAATAAAATATTAATAAACTAAAAACTTGTATCATATATAAAAAGCAAATAAAATATTCATATTTCTCGTGCTTTCTCCTTATCATATACTATTAAAATACAATTCAAGCGAGTTTTTTGCTTCTTCTTCTTCTTTTTAAAAAAAAGCATTTCAAAATGACTTTAATTTTTTTTTTCATATTATGATTTATTTACCGTTATAATAAATCTTCTTTATACATATGATTTTAGAGTAAATATTCAAATTACGCATGTTTTATTTTTCAACAATTTTATTTAAAAAATCAATAAAAAAGGCCCAGGCGGTCTGAGTTATGGCCCAGTTACACGTACGCAAAAATCCTACTCCACCCTCCTCCGTCTCCCACTCTCTCCACAGCCAGAAGCCGAAGAAGCAAGCCTTGACGACAGCAATGGTGTCTCAATACGGCATCAAGTACGCCGTTCACATCATTACCAATCACTTCGGTCCACTAGTTGCCGTCAGCATAAATTCTCTCACTCATACTCTCTGTCTTGCAATCTCTCGGAGTCGATTTCTAATATTAAATCGCGTTTTTTTTTGCAAACTAAAACAGAAAGTATGCGACTGCCTTCTCAAGAAAGGACCGTTGCCGCTCCGTGAAATAGTCCGTTACACTAAGCTATCACTCTCGTCAGAAACTGCTTGCTCGTCTTGATCCAGCATAACTGCCTCCAGCCTTTCCTCCTTGAAGAAGAAGGTAATTAACTACCAAACGGCGCCTTTTCTGTTAACATCGATTTGTGATGTTTGTTTTATTATTTTTTGAATTTCCTTAAATAATTAGGTGGATTTGGAGAATTAAATAAAGTGAGTTCGCTGTACATGGTGCTATTCGATAATGTATTGCATCGCGTTAGGTTTTCCAAGTTTATGGCTATTGTTTCGCAGGAATTCAATAAGCTGGTTAGTTTTTTTTTTCTTTTTTTTATTTGTAATTTTTTGGAGGTTAGGTTAAATTATGGATTTGTTTAGTGTGTAGATTTGATTGAGACATTGCTTCAACACGGGAGGCTTTCGTCAGAACAAATTTTTGATGGATTTAGGGACAGTACAGAAGGCAAGTCTCGAATAACTTAGCTAACTGCAGTTCTTAATTGTATTTAGAGTTGAGTTTTGGCTCTAGTGTTCTTAACACTTAGTTTTTGCTTAAAACTTTAGGTAGTAGTAGTGGAGGTATGGAAGCCTTACAAGAAAATATTCATAAGCTTGTGATGGCGTGATATGTTGAAAAGTGTCCTATCTCGGAACCATTTCTTGCATTACCAAGTGAAGAAGAAGCTGCTCCTGCGAGGAGGCGAGGTGCTAAATCTGCTAAGGTTGTAGCTTTTATTTTTTAGTGTGAAATTTATAGGCTGCTTCTTATTTGTTACATAGAATTGACAATTGCAGCTGGCTATTTATGTATGTCTCTGAACATGGCCAGCAAAGAGACCGTCCTATGAGGGGTGGAGTGGAAAGCCTTACGCACTTTCACGTGGGAAAATCAAAACAGATGAAAAACTAATAGAGGAAAATTCCAGATTTTCTTTGACATGAGCTGAATAATTAGTTATGCCATTGTTGTATTTTTTTCTTCACGAGAAATAATGAGAAGGACAAGAACTATGCAATTATTGATTTATCAATTAGTCACCTTTTAGGTTTCAATGAATGCCATGTTTGGATAATAAATGACTTATCCTTCTTGAATGGACTTGTGCAATGCAAAATTTGAATTCCCCTTTCTAAAGTTGATTCTCATACATTAACAAATTTCCTTGATACTTACAGGTATTTTTAGAGCTAGAAACCCTAGAACAACGTGTTCTTGCAGCAGCAGTGCCTCCAGAAGGAATGAGATTTTCATTTGAATTAAATCCTGAGATAGGTGCTGACAGAGAGAAAGCTGAGAATAGCAGTACTGGAGATAAGGTTGGTATATGAATTGTTATATTGAATTATGAGGTTTATTAATGTGCTAGTTTTTATTGATATGTTTATAGCGCAAGCATGATGCTTTGGAGTCTGGTACTGATGGTGGCTTTGTGGACAAGCAAGTAGTTCTTTGGCGTGTCAATTGTGAGGAGTTTACTCGCCGGCTTAGGCATAAGGTTTGCTTTGACTTACAATCTTCATCTTAATTGTGACAATACATGTATACAAATATGTCTCTTGAATTAACATCGAAATATAATTTCCAAATTGTCTTCATACTTGCTCCATACTTGTGTATTCTGATCAAGAGAAAACTTATGGTCCCATTGTGTAAAATTGCAAAACAAGCTCAGATCACTTTCATACTGAATCAACTCTCCACAACATTCCCTGGGGGAGATTGGTGTGATGAGATATAAACACAAGATGTTCAAATGGTTGGAAAAAATCTGTCACATCATGTATGCATGGCTATTTACCATTTCTTTTCTGAGGGCCGGGTTGACAGTGAGGTGCCACATGTTCACTATTTGAAATTTAGGATGTTCCTTGAACAAAAAGAGAAAATCCAAGATGCTATAGTAAAAACTGTGAAAATGCTGTTTGGTTTACTGTATCCTGTATGATGTCTTTTTCATTCCATTTCTGTATCGACTTTTATGACACTGTGATGGGCTTCCATTTGATACCAATTACAATCATGTGTTAAGATGGTTTCATGCAAATGAAAGCTATTCACCTCGTTCCTCTGATTTTCTTATATGCTTCCTGCATATTTTGGTTCAAATGATGCTACTGCTCTATTTTTGTTCTAGATTTGTACTGAGATTGTGAGAACACGGCTGGATGATGAAGCTGCCACTGTCTTCACTGCAATGCTCAATGCATCAAGGAGTGAGGAAAAGAAAATAAAAACAGCAAGTTCAGGTGATGAGATTCTAAGATGATTATGTGATTATGTAAATTGCTTTAACTCATTGTACATCAGATATTCTTCAGTATGTATGCCCCCCCCCCCCCACACACACACACCAAAAAGAAAAAAGATTTAACACATCATCCGTGGAGGAATTGATGACTTCCATCTCACCCCCTTCTCCTTCTTTCTACATTTATGTGTGTGTGTTGATGAATGGGAAATTATAAACAACTGATGGTTTGGCTTTCTAAGTGTGTTGAGTGGTAGAGAAGAAACATTATTTGTGTTGCCTAAATAATATGGACATAGCTCAGTGTTTTTCCATGTAGCACAAGCATCTTGACAGAGCCGCCAAAATAAAATATTAGATCCTTGTAGCTTAAATTTATGTCCCAGAAAGAAAAAAAAATAAGAATATGAAAAGGTTCGGGAAAAAATTCCTCTAACTTTTGGGGTTACTTTCTGACTGGATTTCAATGGGATATATGAGTGAAGGCGCTCATACCATGAATGAAATTAAAAATGTATTTTTTTCATCTTTATCCTACATCATATGCTTCTCATGCACTTTGCTTTCTTTATTGTAATTAAAAACATTTCAACTAATGAAAATAGACACGATGCAGTGAAATGGATTGTCAGGAAAAAAGACAGGAAATTTATCTCTTTCCTCTAACCATTTTTCAAACAACTCTCTCATCCATTTGCTTTTATGATGTATTGTGTCTTGCAGTTCCTTTATCAGAAAATTCCATTTATGCAGAGGTGATTAAGAGTGAAAAGGGCCGTAATATGACCTTAGATTATGTTATATCTGTCCTTGTCGGGTTGAGTTCTTCTCCACCATTTGTAAGGGTGGTTGACAACTCATAGAGTATAGGTATAATTTCTCTCCTTTTCAACTCCATTTCATTTCTTTTTGAAACATAAAACCAGTTTCTTTTTGGATGGATTTCTATCCTTCATTTTGGTTTCTAATGACTTGTTTGTACTTGTGCAGATTACAAACATATAATCGAAGTAGCTCAAACTGACGAGGTCTGTTCACTTGTGATCCTTTCAAATTATTAGAATCAAATGCTTCCTTTGTTGAAGCAGGTGTCTAATTACATTTTATACTCTGCAGGTGGAGTCAATTTTTTATAAAAAATATGGCAAGGATGCTTATAGAATGTTCAGGCTACTGTCAAAGACTGGTCGTTTTCTTGAGACTGATAAGGTGATAAGTTTGAATTGATGGATATGTTCTCAGTTCCATTGCAATAGTTCATATGATGGAAACCATGTCTTTCTTTCTTGGTTTACAGTGTGGATGAATAATCTTGAAATTCAGAATTTTTACATGTTATTTCTTTCCTGTAAATCTATTAATTAGGTCAGGTATTGTGGAGAAGCAGATCTCTCTATAAATTTGAGGAGATGGTTTATCTAGCTCTACAGCAGGTTTAGCGAGTGTTCTTCCTACATTGCTCAATGCTTAGGTTTCAGTCACACCCCACACTCTTGTTGGGGTTGGGTTGGACAGCCTTAGCACTGTAGGACTTGCAAACATAGGGGTCTGGAAAGCCATTCTGCAGCAATTGGCCTCTGGAGCTACACAAAACCCATCTCGTTTGTATTCTGCTGTCAGCATGGCCAAACACTCTCTTCATCTTCAATTTCAACTATAGAGTGTTGAGGCCCGTATGTCTCCGCTTAGCATTATTGTTTTTAGGATATGTACAAAGGTTAATGAAGGTTAATAGACTATATTCTTTTCCTTCTTCCACTTTTAGAGATCGCATCTAAATTAAGTATCAGCATTCTTTTATCAGAAAACTTCGACTAAACGAACCATATTTATTGTCCTTATATTTGTAAATAACCATATATTTGAAATGAGGTTAAAAGTCTCTGTAGACTGAAGTTTGCAATACTATAGTCCAAAAATCTCGGGACAGAAATACTTTGAGCTCCATCTTTTTTCTTGCTTCAGACAATTTAATGTCTCTATAGGTTGAAGTTTGCAAGACTCTAGTCCAAAAACCACTGCTTTAATCCACAAAACAACAGTATTTTTCCCTCTTTTTTTCCAGTATGAATTTGTTTGGATGATGTGTTCTGTTTATCTTGTTGTCATTTTTCTAGATTTCAGATTCAATATTCGTTGAAAAGAAGGAAACAGCCAATATTCTTTCTAAGATGTGGCAGGGCGACTACTTGCAGATGGAGGTAAATGAATTTACATGCTTCTCCTTTTGCTTAGCAAATGAAGATATCATATCTTGTTGGAGCTGAAATTTTATTTTGCCCGTTAAAGAATGAGTGTTTGAATTACAAAAAAAATGTGAAGTATCATAAAATTACGATGACACCCAAAAGCTTGAAGATATTACAAAACCACCCCCAAGTTGAAGCGAATATTACAAAATCTCCCTTTTGTATCCAAAACTCCTGTAAATATTCCCCTTAACATTAAAGGTGTCTTGGGAACTTTTTAAAAAATTTGGTGGTCAATGTAATATCATGATATCTTTGGGGGGTTATTGTAATTTATGCTAAAAAAGGGGTGTAAGAGGTTTGGACGTTGAGCTTGTAACAAGTTTATGATGATCATTGAGGTATTCATAATGCTCGATCTTTTATGCAGAAATTAGTTGCCGGACCAACACAATTCTTGTTGTGGAAAGTGAATATGATAAACCTAAGGGAACGTGTATTGGATGATATGTTCCATGCTAGCTTAAACTTGAGTCTTCGAGTGGCATACGAGCTAGAACAACGAAAGGAGGTTTGACAGCTACTTTTATTTGGCCCTTTTTCCTCGTGATTTTCTTGCTTCACTTTTCAATGAAATCTTCAACCTTTTTTTTTCTCATTTTCTTTTACTTAGCATAGTTCCATGCTTAACGTATTAATCACGGCGAATTCTTTCAGATTTTACATCTCGGAGTAGATGGGCCAATGAAGGAGAAGTATGAGAAACTTAAAAAAGTTAGATTTCTCCTGGAATCCTCAAGGATGAAGCTTGACGATGCTATAATGATTTTCCATGATTTCTAAATGCATCTTATGAGTGTAAAAATATGTTTTCATATCATAAGATAAATTATTTTGTTTTCTCTCTTCTTGACAGTGTCAAGATCGTTGAATTCCATCTCTTTTGCCCCCACAATTTTGGCTTTACTAATTGCAGATAACGAAAAGAGTCGTTGAATGTACTAGGGTAAATTGAAATAGTTGCCTTGGAAATTTACCATCTTTAATTCTTGTAAATTAAGTTTATGAATTATTTAAACTAGACAAATTCTTGAGGATTTAATAAATCGGTTATTAATTCTTAAAACTAATACCAAATTTTTTTTTTTATTTTTTCATATGAAAATGTTAAACAATTGTGTATTTTTTTTCCGGGAGGGTTTGGCTGTATACAATCAAAACATTTTTTTTTTGTATTAAGATTTGTTTTAAAACAAATTAAAATGCAATGCACACACGATTTTATTACATTCCTACTTTGATATTTTATAAATTACACAACATTTACAAAACAACAAAATTCAAATACACATGAAATAATTAAAAATTACAAAATTGAACTTTATAAGGTCAAAATTATCTCAAATTAACAGAAAAAGCATTCAGGAACAGTGCTCAATAGTGGAGGCAGGGTTAGGGATAGTAACGACGCGTGGATCCACTCGGAACATACTAGCGGTGCGTGGAAAAAATAAAACCAATTGATTCTTTCCTTGGACATATATGTTTTTTTTCTTAGTTTCCATACTTCTTTCTTCTCTGTTTCACGTGTCCACCGCTCGATGGTCTTGCCTTCGGTGGAAAGGTTGCCGACGGTTGGTGAAAGGAAATGGACGAGAGAAAGGAGTTGACTTAGCTAAGTTGCAGTCTGGTTTGCGGTGGAGGATGAGGTGATGGAGGATGTAGAGGAGGGGAACGAGGCAAGGATGGAGTAGTCACCAATGGGGGATAGAAGAAAAGGACAATGAAGGCAACAACTGGATCTTGGAAAGAGAAGAGAGAGGTGACGGGTTGGCCTGGTGGTTGCCAGAAGGAGAAGAGGGTTGTTAAGAGGGACGACGAGACTATGCAGTGAAAAATGAAAAAGAAAGAAAGATGGGGTTGCGGTAGGAAGGAGGGACGGCGAAGAGAGGAACAATAATGGGTTTCGGGTGGAAAGAAAAAAGGAGAGGCAGAAGTCTGAGAGGGGAAAGATTTGCTAAAAGTGTCCAAGGAGTGGAGAGAACTTAAATGGATAAGGAAGAAAAGGAAGTGGCGACTGGAGTTGGTGAAAAAAAGGAGGGAAATATGTTTTTAGGTTTAAGTTTTTTTTTTGTGCTGGGGGATTGTGTGAAATTGAGTCCCCAAAATCTCCATGTATGAACAAATATAGTAAAAATTATATTTTCTTTTTATCTTTTATTTTTTCAATTTTGGTCTTGCTCAAGATATTTTTGGATTTTCCCATATTTTTTTGTTTCTTTTGAAATAAAAAATACCAACGTCAAATTAAAGTGAAAAACTAGAGATTTTAAAAATGACATATTAAAAGTTTAACGCGTTGAACAAACATTAAATTCAAAAAATATTAATATAATGTTGCATAAAAACGACGTAGCTACATCAATAGTATTTTTTTTGTTTTCTCTTCAAAAATATCTCAATAAAAGAGGTTAAAAAATTGGGTATCAACAAGGTGAAAAATTGTATGATATGGTATTGAAGTATGATGAAATATTATATAGTTTTTAATTCGATAAGCAGAAGGCTCTTAGTTTTAACTAGTTAATTGTCCGCTTTACGTTGTGGGTCAAGCAAATAATTTTTATAACTATTGAGATTAAAATATAATAGTTATACATGTAAAGTTTGATATAATAAAACAGATCAACATACTCTATTATAAAACAACAACATCGAGGTCTTAACATCTAAAATTATCATTACTATTACTGCCAAAACAATAGAAAATACTATATTACCCCGAGAAAAAAATACAAAAAATTAACAAAAGAGTAAGTAAGAACAAAAACTAAAATTATTATTATTATTATTATTATTATTGCTTTAATAATGAAAAAAACAAAATTAAATCAAAGACTAAAAAAACCTTTTTTTTTAAAAAAAAAGAAAACAAATACAAGTAAATCAATGATAAAACAAAAATAAAAATTATCATCTGGAAAAAAAAATCATTTAACTTGAAAATTAAAAAACATTGCCCGCACTACGTTGCGGGCCGAGCAAACAATTTTTATAATTGTTTGGATCAAAGAAATTAAAAGGATTTGCTAGTTTAAAAATAAAATATAATATCTATATATGTAAAGTTTAATATAATAAAATAGATTAACACACCCTATTATAACAACATCAACATTAAAGTCTTAACATCTAAAATTATCACTACTATCACAGCCAAAACAATAAAAATTATCAAATTATTCCGAGAGAAAAATACTCAAACACATTAACAATTTAAGTATAAGGGATGAAATGAAAATCAAATATATTATCAATTTCATCAAATCACAAAATTGAAAAAAAATCAAAACTTGTGTACTAAATATATTAATGTATTTAAACCCAATCTGAAAATCAAAAGGAGGACCGAAGTGAAACCTAAATATATAATTAATTTCAATCGAAGGATCCAATTGAAATAAATCAAAACTTATATAACAGAAATTAGGACCTTACAAAAAATCCAACCGGCCACCGTCACGACTCCGGCCATCCTTTACCAAAACATGCTACACCGTGAGGAAGAGCACACGGTAGCTCATTGACAAAGACATCAGAAGCTTATTTTCCCTTGCTGGAGGACGTCACACGCGGCGCCGAGCGAGGGTGAAGCCAGACTACCGTCGTCGTGTGTGGCACACGCACGCACAATTTTCAACAGATAATAATAAAAAAAGTGGTCAATTACTAGAATACCCCTACAACCAATTATTCAATTTTGTCTTATTGAGGGGCACATTAGTGTTTAACCATTTTCAAAAAATAGAAAATCCCCGTGGTATCCCTCTCGGCCAAAATTATTTTTTGCCTCATATGGAGGCAAATTAGTATTTAGCCATTTTAAAACATTGTAAAATTCTCGTGAAGCTCCTACTGGTTACACTCATTTTTTATCTTTTTTGAGGGACAAAAATGTTATTTTACCGTGTAAACAAATATAAAAAAATCAATAAACTGATGAACCGACCGACCCGAAAATTGAATCGACCCAAAAACACATTATTATTAAAAAAATAAAATGAACACATTAACATATAACCAATAAGTTCAAACATAATTAATTAAAATACATTCCATTATAAATAATTGAATCAAATTAATACCCCAATTTTTTAATGCTAAATATTATTATAATAATTAATAATAATAATAATAATAATTATAATATAATAATAATTATTATAAAAACCCACCCCCCGTGCAAATCCCCTCATTTCAATCACAAATTAAAAAAACCCTACCCATCTTTGTCTTCTCCCTCCAGCCGCCCCCCACACCTGTTTCTTCTCTTTTCCTCCTCCTCCTCCTCCTCTTCTTCGCTGCCCCCCACACCTTCTTCCTCGTCTTCTTCTTCTTCTTCGCTGCCCCCCTCCATCTCCATCTGTTGTGTTGTTGTTGTGGGTTTCATTATTGTTGTCGTGTTTTCATTACGTGGTCAGAAGCATCCATTACATTGGATGGATAACAAGCACTAATGATCCCGACAATGAGTTCTTGCAGCTTGCTGTTGATGTTTTACCTGTTTTCGTCTGTCTCACAACTCCTCACAGCATTTACAGCCATTGCCTCTGTTTCATCGTTTTTCTTCTGCCTCTCCCCTCTTGTTGCATACATAAAGTCATGTTATGGCTTGGCAGACCCACTTGTGTCTCGATGCTGTGCAGAGTCATTTACACGAATCCAAGGGTTATTGTTGGTGTCATGCTTTGGGACCTATCCGTTAAAAATCTTAATAATAATTTCGCCCCTGGATATACTTTGTTTCTTCTACCTTTCTGACTCAGAGGCCTACCAAGAACTGATGTGTTAATGTTGCTCCTGTTCCAAGCTATTCTCTCTCGTAGTAACTAATAGCTAAGCTGTCATGAATCATGATTTTACTGCCCGCATGCTTGGAACATGAAGTTATCCTATGATATATGATGACATGATTTCTTTGCAATTTAATTTTGGAAAGGATATCTGTTAAATTTATTAGCAGGCATGCTTGTACACCAAGATTTTACTGGATGTTTTTGTACATGGATGGTTTTGGCAGCCTGTGCTGTCCCGGAGAAAATATTGAAAGATGGTACATTTTATTTCAATAATGTTGTTCTTGCAGGCTATACCTGCCAATGCTTCTAGCACTAGAGTTGCATTCGTCCAAGGGACATGGATATATATGGTATGCGCTTCCTAGATATGCCACTGGATTAGTGACTGCATTAGTTGCTGGTGTTCTGACTCCCTCACCGCAACCTGCTCCTCTCTATCTGGTATTTCTATTAGCAATGTGTTTATCTGTGAGTTCGAAGCTGTAGATTCTCATCAAGATTATGTTCCCATCAAAACTATGTTTCTTTAACCAAACAAACAGTCCTATCAAAACTTCAATGTTTTTCTCCGTTCATTTTGTGTTAATTTCAAATCAAGTTCAAATATATCAGCAATTATATATGTATAAAATGTTATTATTCTCATGCGATCGTATAAGAAAATAATTTATAGAATATATATTTTTTTCTTTGCTGAGTTTTTAAAAGTTGTGTGTATGAGTTTCACCAGTAATAAGAGAGTGATATTGCAATCCATTTCACAGGAAATTGAAATGAAGGAGAACGACGATTCTGGCACCCCAGCCCAACACGCGCTAGAGGATGTGGTACGCAATTAACTGACATTGTGAAGGAAACTTTTTGACCATCTGGCAATGCTGCACGCGCTGTCAAAACTTTGCAGAATCTTCAACACAACCTTCGCGTGTGTGCATGCATTTGACATGTTTGAATTTTAAATAATTATTCAAATCTACCCCTTTGACAACCAAAACCACCTGTATGAAAATAAAATAAAATTACCAAAAAAACTAAATTAATTATGAAACTTAATGTAAATAAGTAAATCTAATGTGATCTAAATTTTAATATTTTTTTAATTACTATAAAGACTAATTTACCCTTTACCCATCTTATTATAACAAAAAAAATCCAAGATAAAAATAAAATAATGCATACCAGATCCATGATTGAACTAGTTTGGATTTTTATATTTTAACACACTGCTACCCAAACTCTAGGAAGAATAAAAAAAAATTAATAGCTCACCGAACAGGCATAGAATCAAGAAATAAACATGCGTCAAAAATTATATTTAAAGAAAATTAGTTGTTTTCCCTTGTTGGAGGTTTGGTGTGAATTAATGAGCTCATTTATGAAGCTTGCAGGGTTTGGCATGGAGTGCAGTGGTTTCATCAGAGGTAATGAATTCCCTTTAGTGACGTCTTTTGTTTATCCCTTGCACTGTATTTTGCTGCAACGTCTTAACTGTTCATTATACAGCACAACTTTCAGCACTGTTCATCCTAATTAATTAGCATGATTATACAGCACAACTTTCAGCACCGTTCATCCTAATTAATTAGCATGAACATTGCTGAAAATAAGTTAAAATGCACTCCACAGTGAAATGATAGCTGAATGTATAATCTTATTTTTTTATATAAAAAATATACATACTCAAACTTTGTTTTTAACCGATAAAAAAGATGTTTTTGCCCGGTGATGGAAGTATAAATACAAAACAAAAGGAAACACAACAACACTCTTCACTCTCTTCGAAATAGATAGATAAGAAAAGCTTTAGAATCATGATTTGCTTCCTTCTTCAGTTGAAAACCAATTCCATTTTACTTTGCGGCTGGAAGGTGATAACAGTACTTCTACCTTGCTATATTAACTGTGCTGATTTTGATTGCTGTGTTATCTCACAATTAAGTTGAGTCTGTCTTTTCTAGAATTTAGAGCTGCCAT
The DNA here is from genome assembly GCA_032356905.1 of Salix exigua. Classification (NCBI taxonomy): domain Eukaryota; kingdom Viridiplantae; phylum Streptophyta; class Magnoliopsida; order Malpighiales; family Salicaceae; genus Salix; species Salix exigua. Next base: position 8,527,369 of record CM063602.1, on the reverse strand, counting down.
ATTAACTTACAATTGTTCTGTAATTAGTATTTATGCATCATATATGAAGATGCTACCTAGCTACTGCGATGTAAAATTTCTCCTCTGGCTAAATCCCACCTTATCATACATAAAGTGTTGTATCATTTGGAATCTACCAGGATTTTGTCTTTTGTTTGAAACACATGCACCAATACTATTTTATACAATTTTATTATTCATCTCTTTGTTGTTGTGCTCATCAAGTTTTGCCACTGCATTCCTTTATCACGCCAGGACCTTGGAAGTTGGAAGATGGCCCTGGATAAAAGACAACTTCTAGAAGCTGATAAAAAGGTCACAGCCTTTTCATTCTTAACCTGTCTCTTTTGCTACTGTGTTACATTTGATAAAAATGTTTAGTGTTGCTTTTATCTTTCATTTGCAATCATTTACAGATGGTGTACAAGCTTTCTGGGTTTAGAGATATTGATGCTCGGTTCTAATAAATCTGCAATTTTTTTTATCTAGCAATTATTGGTGGTTCAATATATAAGGTTATTAGACAAGTGCTATTTCGGGCCAAACATTGATATTTGAATCATAAAATCACAGATTGAGTAGTGCTGGATGGCCCAATTACTAAAAGACATGACTTTATTTTCCTTGAATTGGGGTGTTCTTGTACAAAGGCCTTCTGCCAGACGAGGAATGTTATCTTTGGTATACCATTGCCTCGTACTCTTATTTTGATTTATCTATTTATTGTGTCGGAAATCATTTGAAATGCTTGTTTTTGGGTTTAGGCACGGGGTACATGAGCGACTTCTGAGAGAAAGGATTATGATTTAGGAAGGAACTGAGAAGAACTGGTTGCTTACAAGGTCAGGTTCATTCTTAAACATGGATGTGAATTTCTATATGATTATACTTTCACAATTTTGTGCACGTATTCTTGCAATATGGATCGAGTTGATGCGGTGCAATAAACTAAAAAGAAAGAAAAGCAGGGAAAGAAAGAAAAAAAGAAGACAGGAACTAAGTCATGAAAGAAAATAGAGTTTAGAGGAGGGGTAATCTGTAATCTTCATTCAACCATCAAAAGCTCATTGTGATGTGAATAGAATTATATATAAATAATAAAATTTTAGTCATAATCAATTTGGGTTTAAAACCCACCAACTAATAAAAATCTAATAAAATAACAATACTTGATAAGGTAAATAGTTACTTGATGAACTCTAATATTTGTTGTAAAATTAATTGTTAATTTTATGGTCAATGTATATATAAAAAATACAAATTTAGAAGTTTCAATGCCTTCTCATGAATCTTCTACTATAGCAGCAGTTTCTATTACTTGTGAAGTTACAATACTTGATAATATAATAACTATTTTCTTGATGAACCCTAATTTTCTCTGTAATTTTTTTTGAAAAATACAAATGTAATTCCAATTCTTTCTCTAGACGAATTATTTTTTTCCTCACTAGCTATTTCCAGTACTTGTAAAATTACAGTACTTGATAAGGTAATTTAGCTACTTGATGAGCCTTAGACATGGAAAAAATAGTTGTTTATGGCTGTTTGTGATCTAGATGCTTTTCAAAATTCCTAGTTAATAGTAATGGATCGTTCATGGAAAGTTATAATCTACTCATGCATACTGACGATGATAACAACAAAATTACGTTTTCTACTAGAGAATTATCTATGTTTGATGAAGGTATAAAATAAAAAAACATGATACTAATGATTTAATAGACAATAATGTTGTTCACTTATGTAGTATTTTTATTTCAGAAAGTAAAAAATAGGCAAGGAAAATAGCATTTCAATTGTCAATCAAGTTTGATCGTCACCCATTAAAATACAATTGCAATAACATTTTGAAGTTATTATATTCTTAACTCCATCGTGCATAGATATAACATCAAACAATGATGCATTCCACACTGAAATTTCAACTGATATTAAGGAACCAATAACTGTTAACTCAAGTATGAGAGTAACTAATAGAATCCCATGGACTACAAGATCTTGTGATGTTCGAATGAATTACTCGCATACTTGAGTTATGAGTTGCTGACTCCTCAATATTAATTGAAAATTCAGTGTGGAATGTATTATTATTCTTGTACCCCTTAAGCAAATAATAAATTTGTTCTTTAATTTTTTAACTCATTTCAAGTGTCCCTTTCAACATTAAATCTGGAAGAAGGAAAAAAAACAATACACGAATAGATTAAAATTCAAAATGTATATAATACATGTGAAATGTATATATAGCAACCAATTCTAATGAAAGTTTCAAAGCAACTTTCGGTTGCCCACAGTAAAATTATCTTCCAAACCAACATATTAATCACTGCTGCTATGCTAATCAAAGAGTCCTCTTCAAAATGTATATAACGCATGTCAAATGTATATATAGCAACCAATTCTAATGAAAGTTTCAAAGCAACTTTCGGTTGCCCACAGTAAAATTATCTTCCAAACCAACATATTAATCACTGCTGCTATGCTAATCAAAGAGTCCTCCAACTTCCTTTTAAAGCCATCTTCTTACCTGCACTTCAAACAAAAGATTAATAGTATTGCATTTGGTTTTTTAGTGGAAGTATTTGATAACCAGATTTGAAAAGGCAATATGAAGACAGTTCTGCTGGAACTAAAAAATAAACCTGTTTGGCTGAGAGTCCGATGACTTTCAAATCATCAAGCTGTTGACCAATAGTGATATTCTTAATGATCATTAACTAAATTACAAATGAAATAAATTGACATTAGCACCGCGCATAACGATCTTCTGAGAATGCTTACATTCTTAAAAGGCTCTGGATTATCTTGTCGGAGTTCAAGGATGTACGTAGCTCTCTTTTCTCCAATACCCTACATGAAGCATCACTCTGATATGCCAGCAATGAGACAACATATATTGGTATTTACAAAAGGCTAATCACCTTCAATTTCTGCAATACTTCCCTGTTCACAAAGATGAGAGTACCAAGTTTAGTTTATCAACTTAAGATAGGAAACACTAAAGCACAGGTATTAATGTTGCGCAATCAAACTATGAGTAATTACTATAAAATCTTAGTTAGTTATGGTAGGTGCGATTGTTATGTCACAATAATGAAACGACTTGGCGACTTTCACAAAATGTATATATTGTGAAATTTCTATCAAAATAGAAGTCAGATTAAAGTTGAAGTACATAAACAGAAGCAAACAAGAATTAATAGGACAAGAAGCATAATCAAAATTGACAGGGTGCACTTACTTGCCAGCTGTGTTCAACAATCTAAGATAATCTTGAGCAAGTGAGTTCTGCAACAGAACGAAAGGTTGATGTTAGCAATTGCAGATAAGCATTTGAAAAGAGGAGATAGAGTAGAGAAAATATATGTTTAACCTTAATCCCAGTACTGCCGGCAGTGAATTTTTCCCATGTACTAAAGCTTGTGATGTCCCTATCGCTTACTCCCATACTTGAGTTATGAGTTGCTGACTCCCCAATATCGGTTGAGGTTTGAGCGTGGAATGCATCATCGTGTGGTGGTATATCTATGCACGATGAAGTTGAGGAACATATTGACTTCATATTGTTTACTATTTCTTCTAATTCTTCGATATGGAGTGTCGTTCGATTTTCAATCTACTAGTTCAACATATTAACATTCCACGTCTTCATATTGCCTTTTCAAATCTGGCTATCAAATACTTCCACTAAAATACCAAATGCAATGCTATTAATATTTTGTTTGAAATGCAGGTAAAAAGATGGCTTTAAAAGAAAGTTGGAGGACTCTTTGATTAGCATAGCAACAGTGATTAATATGTTGGTTGGAAAGACAATTTTACTGTGGGCAACCGAAAGTTGCTTTGAAACTTTCATTAGAATTGGTTGCTATATATACATTTGACATGCGTTATATACATTTTGAAGAGGACTCTTTGATTAGCATAGCAGCAGTGATTAATATGTTGGTTTGGAAGATAATTTTACTGTGGGCAACCGAAAGTTGCTTTGAAACTTTCATTAGAATTGGTTGCTATATATACATTTCACATGCATTATATACATTTTGAATTTTAATCTATTCGTGTATTGTTTTTTTTCCTTCTTCCAGATTTAATGTTGAAAGGGACACTTGAAATGAGTTAAAAAATTGAAGAACAAATTTATTATTTACGTAAGGGGTACAAGAATGTGTTCTGTTCAAAGTTGTACAATCCGTTCCGGGCTCTGTTCCGGTTTTTTTTTGGAACGTTTCGGTGCATTCCGGCGTTCCGTTTTGGTTTTGTACTATTCATATTTATTTAATTATATATATGAAAAATAAAATATTAATTTAACAAGTATAATTTAAATTCAAGATAAATAAGCTTTAAATTATACAATACAAACATAATCTCAAAATTAGAAACATCTTTAAAATTCCAAAATATTATTAAAGTAAAATGTTCTAAAATAAAAGAAAAATACATCAAATATCTTCTACATCATTAATATAAAAATATTAGAATTTCTTATTATGCATCCCAAAAAAATAGTAAATACCATAGTAAGATAATTATAAAGAGAATAGTCGTGAAAATCATATGTTCAAAAAGAAAATAAAAAAAACAGATTTTGAAAAAAAAAAAAAAGTAAAATCCGGAACACAATATGATATAAATAAAAAATTGTAAAATCATAAGTAAAATATTTTTAAATACAATACAACATAATTATGGCTATAAAACTTTATTAGTTAAGGTTCATATATAATTCAAAATAATTTAAAAATACATTACAAAACATTTATGTCCATAGAATTTTATTAGGTAAAAACTAACAAATTTAAAATAAATATTTTGATGAAATGCTATATAAATTAAAATTAGTCTTATGTCCGTCATTTTCCTCGTTATTTTTAATACATTTATCAAAAGTATTATTATTGAAATGATTATCAGTATTAATACTGGTGTCAACACTCAACATCGATATTACTAGTACTAGCTCCAACTCCAACAAATTATTTTGACATTAGGATATGAAAATGATTTAAAAACATCAAAATTTTTAATTTAAAGTAAAAATTAAAAAAAATTAAGTAAAAATTTTTAAGTTAATATTACTTATGATTTTCATAGATGTATATATATACATATGTATATATATATATATATATATCATTGTTATTTTTTTATAAAATCAACACAACAATTTTATTTTTTATAATATATATTTTTTAATATATATAAAAAAATTATATATATATATAATTTGTCTAGCTGAACTCCACCATGCGGACAAATTGAATTTGTCCAGCTGGACTCTAGCATTCGGACAAATACACTCAAATCTCTACTCTTCTCCTTTATAAATACTCTCCACTCCAATCTATATTCTCCTTGTCCCACATCGAAAAAACTCCACTCTAATCTCAACTCTTCTCCATTAAATAATCTCCACTCTCCACACTTCAATTCAGTCTTCCCTCTTCAGCCCGGAACAGAACGCCCAAAATAAAACCGGGGAGTTCCGGGAGGAATTGGGCCGGAATATCCAGAACGGACCGGAATTAAAACCGGAACGAAAACGACGTTGTTTTGTTCCGGTTTTATGAACGAAACGGGGTGTTCCGGCCGGAACGGAACGAATTTAATAACTTTGGTTCTGTTTAAAAAATGGAGGGGCATGTCAATTAGGGATGAGAAGTAATAAAGAAGGGAAGTGGAGGGATGTACTAAAACACAATCTCCCATTTGATTATAGGGTCACCAGGCAGCTAGTATAACACTTATCAATAACATCTGTCAGACATTGTGATATAGCAAGGCTTGCATCTCTGGCAGCATTCGTTTCATATTCTGGACTCTATTATTTGCAGTGTTAGCTGTGGCTGCTTTGATGGCTCGCCATGGCCAACATATATGTCTAACCTTATTGCATCTCCGCTATTTGCTCTCTGCTTCTTTTACTTGCCTTGTTAGCTCCTCGATTCGCTGTCGAAGTCCTGCGGCCCTGCTATCAGCTAACTGCAGAGACCTCTCTGTTGCTGCCTAGGCAGCCATTGCAGCAACTGCTAGTTCATCTTTCAGCTTTAACTTGCCATTTGATATCTCTAAATTAGCCTTTGTTTTCTCCAGTTCTTGTTTCAAGACAAAAAAAAATTGTTGTTTCCAGGAGGGGCTTCACGGGGATTTCACAATTACTATTTTGCCCCCATATAAGACAAAAAAACATATTTGGTAGGGGAGGGGTACCGTAGAGATTTTCCATTTTTTGAAAATAGCTAAATACTATTATACCTCCAAGAAGACAAAATTGAAGAATTATATGTAGGGGTGTTCTGGTAATTTACCATAATTTTTTATTACTATATGCCAAGAATTGGGTGCGCGTGCTCAACACACGATTGATGGTGTTCCACCTCACGTCCTCTTCGGGTGGCGCGTGCGACATACTCCAACAATTGAAAATGAGCTCCCAGCATCTCACACAATGCGCCTCCATCTTATCTTCCTCTTGGTGTGACGCGTTTTGGCACCGGGTGTCCGTAGCTGTTGTTGTTCACGGATTAAGGCAACTATGCACCTAAAAGGGGATTAGGTGTAAATACAATAACTAATGCAATTTTAAAATTAATTACTTTAAAGTAAAGAGATAAGAAAGAGAGATTGCTAACTCGGTTTTTAACGTGGTTCGACAAGCCTACATCCACGACTCAAGTACCAACCCGTACTTGAGTATTGTATTCTCTTACTAGTCCAAGTAACAAGATTAGAAATCCCGCTTGATGAATCCACACCAAGACTTTTACACCACTTCAAGATATGTTCTCTTCAAGATTTTCCTTTTCCCACTTGAAGATGTACCCTCTTCAAGATTTTTCCTTGATGATGTTCCCTCACCAATATCAAGAGTTTTATACTCAACTCTCAAGAGTCTTACAATGATTGTTTTTGTAAAACAACAATACACTCTCAATAGTATGGATATTACAAATGAAGATCTATGATCTTTTTATCTCACTTAATAGCACTTAGAATATTTGAAGGTGTTTAAGTGTAGTAAGAATGAGAAGTACTCTTTGTGTTAAGATATGAAAGTTTAAACACAAATATGAGTATTAATGAGGATTGATGATATGAAGGTGTTTTTGCACTACTAATTGCCTCACTATAAGATATAGAAGTTGTGTACTTTTAGTTTTGCAATTAAGAGGCCTATTTATAAGTTTCTAAAAGAAACTAATCGTTTATAGCCGTTTTAATCCAACTGTCATATCAAGCGGTCGACTGGTTCACAACGGATAAATCAAGCGGTCGACGGATTCAGCTCAAAAGGCAATTTGTCTTCCAAGCGGTCGACCAGTTCATGCAGAAAGACAATTTTGACAAATTATCTTTTCTGAATTTCTTGAACCGATTGATTATGACTTAAACCTATAATCATCAAAAGCATGCAATGTGAAGTGTGTGAGTTCATTTTAATTTGTGCTATCAAGTTAGAAATAGAGATTTACACAATGCACTAAAATGAACATTTATTCTAAGTCTTCACTTGCTTGCATCTTGGACTTCCGAGAGTGATTTCTTCGTGTACTCCATTATGCTTGTTGATGTATTCTTTGTATAATACCTGTTTATAGCTTAATCTCATCCAAGCATATTATTAGTCCATTTTCTTTTTATTGTTATCATCAAAATATATAAAGCATACAAAGTATGACATTATATGTCAACAATTGTGGCGGTGGCGGAGTTAAACGTTTGTTTTTCGTTTTCTTTCTCCTGCACGCTAATGTATAGGAGAGGCCCCAGGTTTATGCTTTTTTCACTTCAGTCCCTTATACTTTTAATTTTGTGTATGATCCTGATTTACGTTATATAAGGATCATACACGTTTGTTTCGTTCTTGTTTAGTTTAGTAAGTTTCTATTTATACTAAGTTACTAAAACATTGTCAACCGAACCGGTTCGGTTTGAGTCCGTATAAAACCGAAACCGAACCGAACCGGATTTTATTTTCAGAATTTTGTACTCGGTTTAATCGATTTTTTTCAGGTTCGGTTTGTTAGTTTTTTTCTCGGTTTAATCGGTTGGACGGTTTTTTTGCTCACCCCTAATAGAAATTGTTACTACAAGAGAAACTTTTTGCGAAGGTATTGAAACTTTTAGATTTATATTTTCTTATATTCAACATTAACTGTAAAATCTTAATATTCATGACCTGTACCGACCACAGAAACAAAGTTTGAATCCTCTTGAGCTAACAATGATACACCTTCATGTATAAGATATTAATTGAGTTGATTTTGTATAAAATGAAGCTTTATTCAGAAATTGTCATGAAAAATACTAAATGCATTCTTTTGATATATAATAACAAGGAAAATCTAGAAAAACTATTGGAATGTTTTTGAGAAACTTGGTTGCACAGTTATCTAGAGAGGCTTACCACAAGTCAGAATTGTATTTTAGTTCTTGTATAACAAAACATTAATTCATTTTAGCTTACAACAAGGGCTCCATGGATGTAAATTTACTTCCCCTCACAGACAATTTTTCAAACAAAGTCTCACATTCTAACCATGAACTTGAAAGATTATTCTAGGTAAAGCTAGAAATAACCTGTACATGATTTATCTCAAGCAAGCTTTCAAATGATGATTTGCTTTCTTCTTCAGGTGAAAACCAAAGTCCATTTTACTTTGCTGTTGAAAGGTGATAACAGTTCTACCTTGCTATATAATATACGTGACGATGTTTTTTCTCACTCTCTCCTTTTCTCTTGGAGACCGCCTACGAGCTACCAAGTTGTTTTTTATTTATCTTTTTTTTTAAATAATTATTTTGTGTCAGGTTAGTAGCATTTGTGCTATGTTTGTCTGTTTAGGTTGGATGGAAAATTCTAGATTAGGTATTTATATTTATTGATTTTCTATTGTTGTTGTGATAGTAGTAGTAGGATGAGGGCTTATATGGTTGATTATTGCTACGAACAGAACGAGAAAAATAACTTGGTTTTTAAAAGAGAAGTTAAGCCTTTAATTAATAAAGTTTTTGATGGTCGTAATGCCATGACTATTGCTTGCGGAGCTAGAGGCACTAGAAAATACTACCTCTTTCAGGTTTTTATTTCTTTTTTATTACCATCATTTTTTATTTATTTGTTGGCATGTGAGAGTGAGTTTGATTTTTTCAAGGATACAGGTAAATCAGTTTTGATCGTGTTGGTTATGGATGAAATGCTTCGATTAGCAGCAGGTAACAGGAAGTCCATTGTCGTTTCCTTTTATTTGGTTGATCATGTCAAACACTGGTTAGATCCCAATCGACAACAAGTTGATGTATTTAAGGATGCTCATGGAAAAACACAATTAAAAGGACTTTCTCAAGTGTGATAATCTATATATAGTTTGAGATACTATTGATGATGGTTTAGGTGTTGCCATTAAAATGTTGTTTTATTCGTTTACAATGTCTTTGCCTCAGGTTCGGGTGACATCCATGTCTCAGTTTCACAATTTCTATAATGGTGGGATTAATCCATGTAAATCGATTTAGAAAGCAGTGACTGAAATTCCCAAGAGAAGTCATAAAGGGTTGATAGTATATGCATGGTTGGGAAAAGTTGGATGTTTCTATCAGCAATTAATTTTTGTTGACTTGGAAAGTAAAAACCAAACTCTTTTTTTGCTTACATCTTTCATTTGTTTTTTAGAGTTTAAATTCTTGGTTGTTGTCATTGTTAGAGTTTAAATTCTTGGTTGTTGTGTTTATTAGGATGCTAGAAAGAAAAGTCTTGATGGGCATTATTTGGTCGAGAGTACAAGTAATACTAATAAATCTATTCATGTCATTCATAATATCATTTACTCTTTAAATACAAATGAAACTCATGTGTCATACCGGGAAAGTAAAATTACAAACATGTTGCAAGATTCACTGGGAGGGAAACAAAGAATTTTGATGGTCACTTGCTTGGTAAGTTTTGACTTGTTCAGTTTCACTAGAGTCGTTTAAGTCATAGTCTTTGTTTTCAATTGTTTTATTTCTCACTCCTGAAAGTAAAACTCATCTTTTTGCCAATACTTTATTTAGATGGTGAAATTAACATCCTGTCCTTGTCAAAGAACTAGTTGGGCTATCATAGACTCCAATAAGAAAGCCTAACTAGTTCTTTGACAAGAACAAGATGCTAATTTCATATTTTGTTTCTTTTCTGTTTTTCTTTCTTCAATTTTTGATTTTTCTTTCACTGCCGCCCTAACATGCATAGCCCACAATTCAATTTGATTAAACGATGCGTTTTGCATCCCTTCAATAAACTTCTTCTCTAAAGATGTGGTTGATGCCGCATGTTATTCCTTCAATCTTTCTTTTTCCAAGGAAAAGAGTAGAGAGAGGAAGAGGGAGGATTGGAAGGTGATATCGGCGTGTGATGTGGAGGCGTTGAACAGAGCAAAGGGGATTAACTCGAGTGTCACTCATAGATCGTGGCCTTCTCTCAACCCTCCCTCCTCCCTCCTCCTCCTCCTCCTCCTCCTCCGGAATCCTAAACAATGTCAGCTTGAACAATTTGACTTCTTTCTGGTTTAAGAGGAGCATGATGACCCTCTTGCTCCGTGCCTCCATTTTCTTTCAAGTACATACGAGTTGATCTGCCGCTCCGTTGGGTTTTTTTATCAATGTAGAAAATTGAATGATTTTATAAATATTGTATTTTGTTATTTTAATATTTAATTAGTATAATTATAATTGTTAAAATATGGTAAAAATAGTTTTTTTCAACCAAAATGTGATTGAATATTGCTATTGCTAATTTTTTTGTGATAAAATTTGTTAGAAAATTTGCTAAGAAGGTGAAATGATTTATTAGAAATTTGTTGTCACGGATAATTGGGTAGAAAAAAACAAAAAAAGAAACCCGGTAAAAAAAAAAACAACTGACTTGGACACTTAAAAAATAATACATGTGGAAGAAAAATCATAGTTTCTGAAGAGAAAAAAAAGAGAGTCTAAAATATGAATTTAACTTCAAAGACAAATTTTTTTTATAAGATTTATTCATTATATTATTATATTAAATATATTTAATAATACCGATATTAATTTTTTTTTCAAGAAATTGTAGGTCATTTATTTTCTCTGTCTATATATTTTTAGGCGAGACTATTAAATAAATATTAAACACATATACTTAGTCTGACATATTATATAGTGTGATCGAAATGAGAAGTGATTTTTATATTTTTGAATTGTAGAAAATCTAAGTAAATTTGTAAAAAAAAGATTAGTTGCCTTTTTCCCCTAATAATATTATATCTTACACATTATAAATAAAAATATTGAAATTTATTTTCAAAAAATCAATATAATTTTTTTGCGTGCTATAATTACTTATTTACAGTAAAAAAAGAACAGTGTAGTTAAAACGGCAAGTGCCTCATATAGTTTTTTAATTGTAGATAATCTAGGCAAATTTGTTTATCTTTTGTTTTTTTGAGCTGTATTTTATCCCGGTAATATTAGATCTTAAATATTAAAAATCTATTTTTTTGTTTTTTTAAGAAATAAACTTGAATAAAAGACTATCAAATTAAAATTCAAAGCCAATTTTTTTTATTTTCTAAGATTTATTCATCATTTTATTATATTAAATTTATTTAAGAATGCTGATATTAAATTTTTTCATGCAAAAAATCCGAGGTCATTTTTTTTTTATCTCTTTATATACTTTTAGGCGATAATATGCAATAAATATTAAAACATATAATAATGACTTGTTTACTGTTTAAAAGGAATAGTATAATTGAGACAAAAATGACTTGTATTGTTTTTTAATTGTAGATAACCTAGGTAAATTTGTTTATTTTTTGTTCTTAAGTTGTCTTTTATCCCCAGTAATATTAGATATAAAATGATTATTGCTATTATTGCAAAAACAATTAAAATTATCAAATTATCCCGAAATAAAAAACACTTATAAACATTAATAAAAGAGTAAGCAAGAAAAAGAATATTATTATTATTATGTTATTAATGGAAAATAAAACACATATTATTATTATTGTTGTTGTTATTCTTATTATTATTAGTATTCTTCTTCTTCTTCTTCTTCTTCTTCTTATTATTATTATTATTATTATTATTACTATTACTATTATTATTATGTTCATAATGGAAAATAAAACACATATTATTATTATTATTATTATTATTATGTTAATCATGGAAAATAAAACACAAATATCAATTTATCAAGGGATGAAAATCAAAAATTAAAACTATAATGGCCAAAATGAAAATTCAATATATTATCAATTTCCATTAAAGGATCCAATTGCAGAAATCGAAACTTATGTACTGTATTGATTGCATAATTTCAACCGAATCCGAAAATCAAAAGAAGGAGGACCGAACTGAAACATTAACATCCAATCAATTGCAATCGGAGGACCCAATCGTACTAAATTAAAACTTATGCAACCAAAATCAGGACAAAAACAAAAATCCAAAGTCAAGGGACTGAAATAAAAATGTGCACAACTTGGGGGACTCTCCTGCACTTTTACGTGCAGGAGAGAGAGCGCGCGAGAGAAACGTGGCGGGCGGCGTGCACCGGTCCCCGGCGCGTCACCGGGCATATTTAGAGTAAGCGCGCCAGCGGGAGGAAGCGAGCGCTCGAGCGAACCGCTCTGTCCGTCGGCAGCTCGTCTCCGTCAACCTGATGATGCCGCAAGAACAGGGCGTGGGGCGTGAAAAAGGTAGGAGCGTGCTTCACACGCACTGACAATACCCGGGAAAATATTAAAAAAATATGGTCAATTACCGGACAGCCCCTGGACCGAAAGCAAGGTTTCTGTCTTATGCGGGCCCATAACCGTAATTAGCCATTTTAAATATATTTAAAAAAAATAAAACTGCGGCGGACCGGACCGGACTAGTCCGTATGCGTGCAATTACTTGAATGGCCGTTGCCCTCAGTCCTTTTTACACGAAGCCCGAGCGGTTTTTTGTCTTATTACCGGGGCTAAAATCGTTTGTACACTGTTCATAGAAAAAAAAAAGACAGACGAACAGCCACGACGCACGGCCGAAAAATGGCCAGTCCACAGTGCATTTAGGGCGAGCTGTTTTAGCTTATATGTAATGTAATTGGGCATATCTTCTTAAACCTTGGAATTTCATTGTTGTCTATCAGTCTGTGCAATGATGAAGTTTAAATTAATTTATTTTCAACATTAGATTTATTAAAAATTGAGCTTTTTGACTGAGTTTGGGTCTATGATTTCACCAGCTTTAGGTTTTAGAAATGAACCCAAGTTACAGAGGTTCCCTCGAGTTTGTTTGGTTTTGTTTTCCCTTTCTTCAAGCTCATGTCTTTGACAGTGACATGGATATGCAAATTTGAGACCCAGGCCTATGATTAGAAGGCTTTTTTGGGTTTGCTTGATTTTTTTTATTTGTTTATCTCAATATTACGATGTAAATTATAGATTTCTCATGCTCACTCCACCTTTTTTCACATTTGAGTGATTAAAAATTTAATTTTGTTGTTTTTTAACCATTTCTCTTACATAATTTTTTTCTCGATCGCTTAATTTTTTTTATATAAAAAATGTACACTCAAAATTCTTTTTTTAACCGATAAAAAAATGTTTTAACCCAGTTACGTAAATATAAATATAAATATAATATAAAACAAAAGAAAAAAAAAGGAAACACAGCTGCACTCTTCACTCTCTTCGAAATAGACAGACAGATAAGAAAAGGAAAAAAACTCTCCCTTTGCCTCTCCTTCAAAATCAACAATCAAATTCAAAACCTCTAGAGATCTCTCAATCATCCCCGGTCTCAATTTTTGACTCCATAAATAAATATTAAAACAAACCCAAACCCACCACGGTATCATCCATGGCTGCCACCTGTTCTCCAACCTCTCTACAGCTGCGATTAGCCATGAACTGCTATAACCGTCGAGTATCGCCTCCAACACGAACACGGCCTTGGATGAGGAACATGGAGGTAGGTAGTGGCAGCCTCTTCCTGCCTCAAAATGAACGGCGTTTTAATGGAGATTCGTGGATCGTGTCGAGTTCTGCTGCAGATAATTTTGCTGGATGGTCTGATTCGGATCATGATAGTGACCAGTCTATTGAGAATCAGAGAAAGAAATGGCTTGGAGGTAATGGATTTAAAAGTTTTGATTTTTGCTCTCTTTTTTTCTTCTAAAACAATTAATTTTGAGAAATGGACTATGGGTTTTAATTTTGTTAGCTTGCAATGGAAAATGTAGCTATCTCAAGTGGGTTAAAGCCTACTTGGAAAAAAAAACTGTGATCTTCTGAATTTTTATCACTCCTGTATAGAATCTGTATTGTCCATGTTTAATTGTGATTGAGAAAATTTGGCATAAAGGGAGGCTAAATGTTTAATTACTGGTGTTGTTTTTGTGGTAATTATGGGAAATGAATCATGGACATGCTTCTTTTTTTTTTATATAAGATTAAAATGTGAAATATAGTAGCTCTTTCAAGGGAGTTGGTTTTGGTTTATTAGGCAAGTTTATGCTGGGGTTTTATTTTAATTTGTTGGTCTTAGGATATGTGCTTGCTGTTTTTATTTTTAACTATAATCATATTAGTGAATGA
>CM063602.1:8430899-8512257 GCA_032356905.1 Salix exigua | reverse complement strand
TTTACAACTTTGAACAAAACACATTCTTGTACCCCTTAAGTAAATAATAAATCTGTTCTTCAATTTTTTAACTCATTTCAAGTGTCCCTTTCAACATTAAATCTGGAAGAAGGAAAAAAAAACAATACACGAATAGATTAAAATTCAAAATGTATATAATGCATGTCAAATGTATATATAGCAACCAATTCTAATGAAAGTTTCAAAGCAACTTTCGGTTGCTCACAGTAAAATTATCTCCAAATCACTGCTGCTATACTAATCAAGGAGTCCTCCAACTTCCTTTTAAAGCCAACTTCTTACCTGCACTTCAAACAAAAGATTAATAGTAATGCATTTGGTTTTTTAGTGGAAGTATTTGATAGCCAGATTTGAAAAGGCAATATGAAGACAAAAAACCTGTTTGGCTGAGAGTCCGATGACTTTCAAATCATCAAGCTGTTGACCAATAATGATATTCTTAATGATCATTAACTAAATTACAAATGAAATAAAATGACATTAGCACCGCGCATAACGATCTTCTGAGAATGCTTACATTCTTAAAAGGCTCTGGATTATCTTCTCGGAGTTCAAGGATGTAAGTAGCTCTCTTTTCTCCAATACCCTACATGAAGCATCACTCTGATTCATATGATATGCCAGCAATAAGACAACATATATTGATATTTACAAAAGGCTAATCACCTTCAATTTATGCAATACTTCCCTGTTAACAAAGATGAGAGTACCAAGTTTAGTTTATCAACTTAAAATTGGAAACAGTAATGCACAGGTATTAATGTTACGCAATCAAACGATGAGTAATTACTATAAAATCTTAGTTAGTTATGGTAGTTGCGACGCTCTGCTCACGTGAAATTTATATATTGTGAAATTTCTATCACAATAGAAGTCAGATTAAAGTTGAAGTACATAAACAGAAGCAAACAAGAATTAATAGGACAAGAAGCATAATCAAAATTGACAGGGTGCACTTACTTGTCAGCTGTGTTCAACAATCTAAGATATTCTTGAGCAAGTGAGTTCTTCAACAGAACAAAAGGTTGATGTTAGCAATTGCAGACTAGCATTTGAAAAGAGGAGATAAAGTAGAGAAAATATATGTTTAACCTTTATCTCAGTACTGCCGGCAGTGAATTTTTCCCATGTACTGAAGCTTGTGATGTCCCTATCGCTTACTCCCATGCTTGAGTTATGGGTTGTTGGTTCCCCAATATCGGTTGAGGTTTGAGCGTGGAATGAATCATCGTGTGGTGGTATATCTATGCACGATGAAGTTGAGGAACATATTGACTCTATATTGTTTACTACTTCTTCTACTTCTTCAATATAGAGTGTCGTTTGATCTATTAGATTCAAAATTGACCTCATCTTGTTTTCTATTTCTTGCAAGTGTGCGCTCCAGGGTGGCAATCCACCTTCATTGATGATTGAACTGCTGCTTTCGATCTAGTATAACAGACCATTCATTCATTTTAGCTATACAACAAGTGCTCTAGGGATGTAAATTTACTTCTCATACATACAATTTTTCAAACAAAGTCTCACATCCTAACCATGAACTCAGAAGATTATTCTAGGTAAAGCTAGAAATACACTGCAGAATCCTGCACTGACTATTTAAACATTGTTTATTTCTTATATAATTTTAGCTTTACAACAATAGAACAAGGTATGTCTACTTCCCATGGCATGAACACTTGTCGAAAACAAACTTTCATGACCTAATACATGAACTAAACACGTCAATCTTGGTGTGCTTTTTCGATTACCTAAGGGCTTGTATGTCTGATTTTGTTCTGTTTCCTTTTTCATGCAGCGGTAAAAAAACTTTTTAGTAGATACTAGGAACAAAGTAGCAAGAAACCAAGTACCTTTTGAGATTTCAAATCACTTGACTCACCAAACAGTTTCCTTCAAATAGAAGAAAAAAAAAATCAATTGAAAACGTTACAGAACAAAATGTCTTGCAATTTCATTCGACAAGGTATGATAGAAAATACCCGGCTTTCATTGTAGAAGTTGAGCAGTGAGCTTTATTTCTATAAATGTGCCCCCGAGAATTGGTAATCTAAAACGTCCAAAGAATAACCAAGTAAGAATAGCAATGTAATCCCTAATGCGGTAAACTTGAAACTTGCTTGGCAAGAAGTTACATACCCCTTTGCGATCAGAAGGACGTGGAGGTACACCCTTCTTAGTAACTACGTCCCCCTTGTTCAAACCGGTATTCGGCTGTTTTGGAGGAGCCATTTCTGAAACAGAAAAGGATTGATCATTTCAGCAAACAATCAAACCAACATTCCAAAGTATAATAAATCTTGTTCAAACCATTCAACATCCACAGTTTAGCTCCCTTCACTCTACATACACTATAACCTATCAAAGGATACCAAAGCCTCAATACCACAAATGATACGAATGCAAAAAACCCAGGTCAAGTATATCAGCAAGCTAATAAATAATAAAGAAACATGCAAACTAGTTTCATTTGAAAGAAAAAAAAAAAGCACGGGAAAACGATCCAGAGTTTTCAATTTTTAATTACCTTTTGTAAACTGAAAGTCTGCAACCGAGAGGCGAGAGGAAGATTTTTGTAAACTGCAACCGAGAGGCGAGAGGCGAGAGGGAGATTTTAGTTGCAGAGGGAGGCGAGAGCAAAGAAACTTACATACGGCGGCAAGTATGGGAGCTGAAAAAAGTAGGGCTATATATACTGTGAAGTTTATAGAGAGAGAGCATAGGGTTATTTAGTATTTTAATTTATTAATAAAAGGGCTTTCGTTTTCTTTATAAACGGCTTATCTGAAGCACAATCGTTAGCCCAGCTCTTTTGTTTTTAAAAAAATGTGAATATTTTGGTTAAAATCACTTAAATAATGATGATCAAAATTGAAAAAAAATCAAATATGGATGCTTTTTGACTAAAGGATTAAATTGGAAAAAAAATTATAAAAAAGAAAAGAGTAAACCACCAGGAGAATGGGGACTAGATTTAGAAATACTAACAAATTTAAAATTTTAATTAAAACATGAAATTAAAAGGAATTGAGATTTCTCAAAACAGACAAGAAAAGAATGAAGAAAAAAAAATCAGGACTAATGTTGGAAAAAAATTAAAAGATACAATTGAAAAAATATAAAACTTCCACTAACACAAATTAATAATTCAAAAGAATAAGGATTTATCCTCAAATATCTCAAACTAGGAGGATAACCCTGAATTGTTCAATGTCATGCATGAATTTTGAGAGGAAAGAAAACAAAAAAAAATGGAGAGATAAATTATTCTGGCAACTATCCTTCCACTGCAACCCAACACGCGCCAAAGGATGTTGTATGCAATCAACTGACATTATGAAGGAAATTTTTTGACCATTGGACAATGCTTCACGCGCTGTCAAAACTTTGCGGAATCTTCAACACAACCTTCTCATGTGTGCATGCATTTGACATGTTTTAATTTTTAATAATTATTCAAATCATTGTAAAGACCAATTTACCCATTTGACAACCAAAAAAACTTATATGAAAATAAAATGACCAAAAAAACTAAATTAATTATGAAACTGAATGTAAATAAGTAAATCTAATGTGATCTAAATTTTAATATTTTTTAATTATTATAAAGACTAATTTACCCATCTTATTATAACAAAAAAATATCGAAGATAAAAATAAAACAATGCATATGAAAAGGAATCAAATAATTTTAAAATCAGGGTAGTTTTGAAAATTTATTATGCAATGAAATATGAAGCTTCAAAAAAGTCCCTAAAAGTCAACAATTATATTTTCTTTTCTTTTAAGGCAAATAAAGCTAATTTGATGTTCCTAAACAATAAACCTGTCTATCCATAATAATAATAAAAATGAATGAATCACATGGAAAATACCATTTTACTTTTTGCCCTTTATATTTTTGGTAAATGTATATATTACATCAAAAAACTAAAAGAGATGGGGTTTATTTTGTCCTTTATTATAAAATATTATTTGTTGTAATAGTTTTTTTTGTTGTTGTTTTACAATTTTTTTATTTTCAATTTCATCTTTCAACATTAAGTTTTATTGGGCATTTAAATTTAATTATTTAACTTGTTTTTTTTAAATAAAGTTATATTAGTTTCATGACTTAAATCACAAGTTTGTTAGGTTACCTCGGTTGACTAGTGTTATCTTTTTTTTCTAATGGAGTTTTTTTATCTCGATTTATCTTTTAATATTAGGTTGATTGATAATTAGGCTTTGTGATTTATTTTAGTTTTTTTCTACGAGGTTATCTTCATCTCATAACTTGTGTCGCGAGTTTGGTGAATTAACTTAGGTTGATTCAAGTTTTTTGTATCATTTTTTACTCAATTTGTTTTTCAATTTTATCTTTTAACACTTAGATTTTTTGGAATTGAATTTTTTTTCTAGTGGTATATCCTAGTCTTGTGACTTGAGATGCAGTTTTGACGGGTGAACTTAAGTTGACACGATTACTTTTATTATTACTTTTTCAATTTTTTTTTAATTTCATAAATAAATATTGAATTTATTGACAATTAGGTTTTATAAAAAGAAATTATTTATTTTTCATATGGTTATCATAGTTTTTTAACCTAACATGTGGATTGATAGGTTAACTCAAGTTAACTCGATACAATCTAATATATTGTGGTCTCAATATTTACAAAAAGAAATATCATCTTGAATATTCATTTCGAGTCATATTATATTATTATCAGTCATATGGGTTCTTTTTGTATTGATCAAGTCGATTAGATCATATTAGGTCCCCCACACGGTTTTAAAACAAATTTGCTAGAAAAAATATTAGCAATATTTAGATATTTTTTATGTTAGTTTTCTTAATCTAACATGTAGAGTTATGCGGAACAATAAACATTGTTCATTGGAAAACCGAAATGATGAACTGGGTTTAGTAGTCTCATCTCATCTCCTGTGACCAGTAAGATTTTAAAGGCTTGGCCCAACCTGCCACAGCAAGAATGGTGTTGGTATTTTTGGTAGCTTCATCTTGCCCGCCAAAACCCACCATGCTCGAACTATCATATTCATACTACTACAACCACCACCTGACCTTCTTGCCTTCCTTTGACCGTTAGGTTTTCAAGTTTTCTCCAATCCTCCTCTAACCAAACTTTCTTTTCTTCTTCCTCAACAACACACAATATATCCAATCAATGGACCATGGAAACCACCGCACAAAACCCTCCTCAGCCCTACATCAATGACCTTTCTGAATCCCCAACCAATGCCAACGTTACCATCTCTGACCACCATGATCTCCTCTCCCAGCTTCAATCTCTCCAACACTCTTTTGATACCATTCAAAGCAAATCCTCCTTGATGGAGGAAAACCTACTACTACTCCAGCAAGAAAGAGATGATGCGCTCGATAACAACTCCCAACTCAAATTAGCTACTAAAGACGTTTCCCACGAGAGAGACTCTCTTCGTGATCTAGTTAGAGAACTCGAGGCCTCTTTCAGGGAAAGAGAAGATGGGTTTGTTAAAAGGATTGATGAGGCATATCTGTCAGTGGAAAAACTAGAAAAAGAAGTGGAGTTTCTTAGAGAGAGGAATGATAAGTTGGAACTTGAGATAAAAGAGGCTAGGAACAAAAATGGGTTCTTGTTGAAGATAAGTATGGATTTAGTAAGGCCTGTGAAGGAATCTTTGGTGAAGGTAACAGAGTGTGTACATGATGAAAAGTTAATTGAGAGATACGATACTGAAGAGAACAGGGAAGAATTGGATCTAGATGATGAATTGAGGTCGGTTTGGGAGGAATTCAAGGCAATTACAAGGTTGGCACGTGAGGCAGAATCAAAAGTAAATGATTTCAACGAGATGAAGAAGGAAATAAGAGAATTGGAGAGTAGTGTGGTGAGCTTGACAGAGGAGAATCGAGATATCAATAGCTTGTTAAGGGTTGCTTTGGTGGAGAAGGAGGCAGTGGAGAGGAGTTTGAATAAGCTGAAAGGGAACAGTGAGCAGAAGAGGGTGGCTTTGTTGCAGTTTGCGGAACGCGGGTTGCAGAGAGTAGGATTTGGTTTCATGATGGGAAGTGGGAGTAATGAACAATCCATGGAAAGTTCAGGAGCTGGGAGCCATACCATTAATGCTTCTAGCGCGGCGAGTACTAGATCAGATAGCAGTGAATGTGAAGAGGAGGTTGTGAGTCTGGTATGTCTGATTACATTTCCTTCAAAGATAAATTTTAGATTAGTCTTGTGTGTTCACATGGTTCCATCTCATCTGTAATGGAAAATATGACAGCTTTTAGCAAAAACTTGTGTCCAAATTTCTGGTAGTGGGAATGCTAGATATCCCGTGCTGTGTCCATTAACATATGTAGAAGGAAACACCCTTGCACGGTTTGATACTGTCCATGTCCTTTTCAGGCTTCAACTATGGAGAGAATAATGAACTTACGGCTCGAAAACAGTCAACTAAGGAGATCTCTGGAAGAATCAAGGTATTTTAGTTTCTAACTGCCATGCCTGCGTATTTCTGAGCATATAAATGTGACTGCACATGAAGTTTTATTCAAAAATGTGTAAGAAAAGGAGAGGAAGACCTAAATGGTGTGAAAATAAAAAAAAAAAGCCACAGGGCTTCATATTTCTCGGACCACCTTATGCTTCCTGTGAAAAAAAAAATGGTTGGTTTTGCTTTCTTGTGAGTACTAATCGGCTTTTACATGTCAGGTCAGATGCTGAGAGATTACAAAGCCTTGTGCAAAAACAAGATAAAGAAATCGCAGAAAACATACTGTACATAAAAGAATTGGAAGATAGAGAGAGGATGCAAGATCAAAATGTAATCATTGGTTTGATTAAGATTGCGTTCATAAAGCAAGCTCCTTTCCTTGCTGACCTCATTTTTTTTTTTCACGGCCAAGGTTGAGGAACTCCTGACGGAAATAAAAGAAACCGAGGCAGAAGTTGCGAGATGGAGAGAAGCTTGCGATTTGGAAGTGGAAGCTGCGAAAAAAGCGATTGAAGAACGTGAAAAACTGGTAAACAAAATTACTTCCACATCGCTGCTTTTCTTCCCTGGTTTTAAGAGAATTGTTTTTGTTGAAAATGGGATTGAGGGACCGATGTTGTGTTTACCCGAGCAAGCTGCTCTTGAATTCCAATGCTAAATTCCATTTCGCTTTTAAGGCAGATACTAAAACTGTTGGTATTATTAGATTGTTATATTGAAACAAGAACTGGAGAAAACAAAGGCCAATTTAGAGATATCAAATGGCAAGTTAAAGCTGAAAGATGAACTAGCAGTTGCTGCAATGGCTGCCCAGGCAGCAGCAGAGAGGTCTCTGCAGCTAGCTGATAGCAGGGCAGCAGGACTTCGACAGCGAATTGAGGAGCTAACAAGGCAAGTAGAAGAAGCAGAGAGCAAAGAGCGGAGATGCAATAAGGTTAGACATATATGTTGGCCATGGCGAGCCATCAAAGCAGCCACAGCTAACACTGCAAATAATAGAGTCCAGAATATGAAACGAATGCTGCCAGAGATGCAAGCCTTGCTATATCACAATGTCTGACAGATGTTATTGATAAGTGTTATACTAGCTGCCTGGTGACCCTATAATCAAATGGGAGATTGTGTTTTATTACATCCCTCCACTTCCCTTCTTTTTTACTTCTCATCTCTAATTGACATGTCCCTCCATTTTTTAAACAGAACACATTCTTGTACCAGTTAAGTAAATAATAAATCTGTTCTTCAGTTTTTTTAACTCATTTCAAGTGTCCCTTTCAACATTAAATTTGAAAAAAAAAACAATACAGGAATAGATTAAAATTCAAAATGTATACAATGTATGTCAAATGTATATATAGTAACCAATTCAAATGAAAGTTTCAAAGCAACTTTCGGTTGCCCACAACAAAATTATCTTCCAAACCAACATATGATATATCATTGCTGCTATGCTAATCAAAGAGTCCTCCAACTTCCTTTTTAAGCCATCTTTTTACCTTTTATGTTATGTATATATATATATATAGCCACCAATTCTAATAAAAGTTTCAAAGCAACTTTCGGTTGCCCACAGTAAAATTATCTTTCCAACCAACATATTAATCACTGTTGTTATGTTAATCAAAGAGTCCTCCAACTTCCTTTTAAAGCCATCTTTTTACCTGCATTTCAAACAAAATATTAATAGCATTGCATTTGGTATTTTAGTGGAAGTATTTGATAGTCAGATTTGAAAAGGCAATATGAAGACAGTTCTGCAGGAACTAAAAAATAAACCTGCTTGGCTGAGAGTCCAATGACTTTCAAATCATCAAGCTGTTGACCATTAATGATATTCTTAATGATCATTAACTAAATTACAAATGAAATAAAATGACAATAACACCGTGCATAACGATTTTCCGAGAATGCTTACATTCTTAAAAGGCTCTGGACTATCTTCTTGAAGTTCAAGGATGTAAGTAGCTCTCTTTTCTCCAATACCCTACATGAAGCATCACTCTGATTCATATGATATGCCACCAATAAGGCATCATATATTGATATTTACAAAATTAGAAACGCTAATCACCTTCAATTTCTTCAATACTTCCCTGTTAAGAAAGATGAGAGTACCAAGTTTAGTTTATCAACTTAAGATAGGAAACAGTAATGCACAGGTATTAATGTTGCACAATCAAACTATGAGTAATTACTATAAAATCTTAGTTATGGTAGCTGCGACTGTTATGTCACAATAAAGAAACAGCTTGACAGCTTTCACAAAATGTATATATTGTGAAATTTCTATCAAAATAGAAGTCAGATTAAAGTTGAAGTACCTAAACAGAAGCAAAAAAGAATTAATAGTACAAGAAGCATAACCAAAATTGACAGGGTGCACTTACTTGTCAGCTGTGTTCAACAATCTAAGATAATCTTGAGCAAGTGAGTTCTACAACAGAACGAAAGGTTGATGTTAGCAATTGCAGATAAGCATTTGAAAATAGGAGATAGAGTAGAGAAAATATATGTTTAACCTTAATCCTAGTACTGTCGGCAATGAATTTTTCCCATGTACTAAAGCTTGTGATGTCCGTATTACTTACTCCCATACTTGAGTTAAGAGTTGTTGATTCCCCAATATCGGTTGAGGTTTGAGCGTGGAATGCATCACTGTGTGGTGGTATATCCATGGACGATGAAGTTGAGGAACATATTGACCTCATATTGTTTACTGTTTCGTGCACTTGTGTACTAATACGTGGTGATCCACCTTCATCAAGAATGGATAACTCTCCAGAGGAAAGCACAATTGTGTTGTTGTCATCATTGGTCTGCATGAATAGATATAACTTCCATGAAATATCTATTACTATTAACTAGGAGTTTTGTAGAAAAAATATATATTTAACCTTCATCCCAGTACTGCGGACATTGAATTTTTCCCATGTACTAAAGCTTGTGATGTCCCAATTACTTACTCTTGTACTTGCATTAAGAGTTGTTGGTTCCCCAATATCGGTTGAGGTTTCAGCGTGAAATCCATTATTGCATGGTGTTGTATCCATGTACGTTGGAGTTGAGGAACATAATATTTTCTATATTTTTTTAATATATTTAATCAACATTTTAAAAAATAACCTTTATTGCATTTTTAAAAAGTTATAGTGTAGAATGCTTATGGAGGTTTAAGCATCAAATTGAAGAATATTAATTGCATTGGATCGTAGAGGGTTAAAGAATTAGATATTTATTTGATATTGTAATAGTGATTTTTTAAAATACATTAAAATAATATTTGTTTTATTTTTAATATCAATATAACAAAATGATTAAAAAAACATTAAAAAAAAAATTTAAATAAAAAAACATTTTAAAAAAACTTGCTTTGAAAACACAAAATAAACAAGCTCTGACCTCAAACATGTCCATAACCTGAAAACTAATTAAGCTGCTTTCAAAAATTCTCAATTTAAGTTTTTTTTTATCCAAAATATTCACAATTTTTTTAAACAAATGGGCTGGGCTAACGATTTTGCTTCAGATAAGCCCGTTTATAAAGGAAACGAAAGCCCTTTTATTAATAAATTAAAATACTAAATTACCCCTCTGCACTCTCTATAAATTTTACATGTATATACCCCTAATTTTTCTGCTGCTTCTCATACTTGTCGCTGCTACTATCCTGACAGGTACTATCACAAATCCAAACTAGGGTTTGTTAGTTTCTTTGCTTTCTCCTGTTTTAGGTTGTCAAGAAATTAAATTGGAAACTTTGGATGGTTTAATCCGTCTGTGCTGTGATTTCCCGTGCTTTTTTTTTCATATGAAACTAGTATACCTGTTTCTTTATTGTTTATTAGTCTGCTGATTCGAGTGTAAAAATACTTGAACTTGGTTTTTCCTTTCATGCATTCGTATCATATGTGGTATTGGTATCCTTTGTTTTGTGCTGGATAGGTTATAATGTATGTGGAGTCCAGTAAGCTAAACTGTGGTGTGATTCAGTACTTGGATTTTGAATGGTTTGAACCTGATTTATTATACTTTGGAATGTTTGCTGAAACGATCAATCTTTTCTGTTTCAGAAATGGCTCCAAAACAGCCGAATACCGGTCTCTTTGTGGGTTTGAACAAGGGGCACGTAGTTACTAAGAAGGATTTAGCTCCACGTCCTTCTGATCGCAAAGGGGTATGTAACTTCTTGCCAAGCAAGTTTCAAGGTTACTAACTTGGAATTTTTTTCGCTTTAGGGACTACATTGCTATTCTTACTTGGATTATTCTTTGGACGTTTTAGATTAACAATTTGCTCAATGGGACATTTTTTTTCTTTCCCATGTATGAGTTGAGTGCAGAAATCTAGCAAAAGGGTTCTATTTGTCAGGAGTTTGATCAGGGAAGTTGCTGGCTTTGCACCATATGAGAAGAGGATCACTGAGCTTCTCAAGGTTGGCAAGGACAAACGTGCTTTGAAGGTGGCTAAAAGAAAGCTTGGGACTCACAAAAGAGCTAAGAAGAAGCGTGAAGAGATGTCCAATGTTCTCCGCAAGATGAGGTACATTTCTAGGATATCTTGTTTTCCTGTCCTTGTTAGATTTGCAAAAATAAAAGTGCTCGGAAGTCCAAGCGTTTATGCTATGTAATGATTTCTTATTGCCTTCTGTGGTGATGTTTCGTGCAGGTCTGCTGGAGGTGGTGAGAAGAAGAAGTGATTTGATTTGAAGTCTCTTAGGACAAGATGCTAGTTAGAGGAACAGATTTGTTTGAAGGCAGTGCTCAGCAAGTTGTTTAATTTAATTTTCAGCAAATTCTGTTGTTTTTTATCCAGAACTAAATGTCATGTGCCTCCTTTATGATCAGAATATGTTCAGATTAATTGCAACTATTTGTATGGGTGATTTTGGAAATTAACTTGGTTCTGTTTTTGGAAATACATAAGAGACTAGGTCACAAAAACATTCATCAATGCCCATAACTTCTAAGAAAAACGTCAAGTTGCTTCTAGCTAATGCTTTCGAGCCTTGCCTAATGGATTCTGCTAGTGCAGGTCGGCTTATGCCTTCCTGACAAATGTTAATGTTGGGATTTTTTTAGAGGCATGAATGAAACCCTTGAACTTGGTCTAATGCTTTTCTTTTATCCTCGACTCCGTTCTATAAGCTGTACAGCCATGATGGCTGTTTGTAATAGTCAGATACATGCGCTTGAGCTACTAATCTTGTATTTCAGAGCACGAGAACATGGAATCATGTAATAATGGCCTATCATAGTGAAATTCATTTGTAGAAGTGGATTTATCATGATTGAAATTGAACAGGTCAGTAGTCTTGGCAAGAAGGAAATGAGCAGGTTATAAATCTCACGATTTATGCGGATATCAATCCCATTTCGCTGAAATTGATGCCCATGCAATTCTCTTTCAAAGGATATCCATGTATACTCGCAAATCTCGCAAGCGCGTTAGTCATTTCCATTTCACAGTAATTAAAATACAGAGCTACATTTTCTCTGAGATGGTAATGTGTGGCAACACCCAACTAACATTCTCAAAAGAGGGTGAAGATTATGACAGTTGATAAACGAATATTATATCACTAATTTCTCAGTAATAGTTGCCTGCAAAATTTATTACTGATACAGTGAGAAGAAACTGGAGGTCAGGGCAGTCAGTTTTCACGATTTGAACTTCTGTGTGAGTTTCTCTACTCCCTCCCTGCAATCTTCTGCCACCCGCTTTGTGCTTTCCTTGACAGCCAAACTAAGATCTGCAGTATGTTGCTGCAACTCTTGCATTGATCCTATTGCCTTCTCCTTGATGGCAAAACTAAATTCAGTTGTGTTCTGCTGCAACTCTTGTATTGATCCCCGAGTCTTTGAGATGGTGGCTTCTTGAAGTTCTTTGGTCCGTGAATATGCCTTGGCAGTCCACTCCCTTAGAAATGAGATTAAGACCTGTACCATCTGTATGATTTTACCAATTACTTTTAGAGATTTCCCTTTAACGTTATCTGCCATTAGCTTGAGCTTGTCCACCAAGTTCTCAGCCCTGCTAACAGTTCCTTCAACGGAAGGGATTTGCTTTCCAGCAGTCAGCCATGTAACTCCAGTAGAACTCTCTTCATCAAGACTACTGTCAACGACCACCTTGATGCCATGCTTCTCCCACCGATATCTAGCCTCTTCAAGGGCTTTTGCCTGCTCTCTTGCTCTTTTTGCCTCATCTTCAGCCCAAGCCCTGAATGATAACATAAAAAATGAAAGACGATAAATTAGTTATGGCCACAACCCTGATAGATAATGTAAAAAATGAAAGACTTTGTGATTAGTTATGGTACTGGTTTTAGCGATAAGGCAATAGAGCTACAGTTGAGGACAACATGATAACTCCATTTCAGCTTTATATTAGCCAGTCATGCCACAGACAATTTTTACTATATTACCTGGCCATAGATAAGGCTTTCCGCTCAACCTCTAGGTCATACTGTAATCTAGAGATTTCCTGCTTTTCACTCTCTGCTTCCTTTTGAAGCTTGCTAATCCTTTCCTTTTCATATGATATCTCCACCTTATTGCTCAAAAGGCTTTGCAACTGCTCCTCCACTTCACGCCTTAACTTTGAAAGAACTTCCATTTCAGATTCAATAGCAATGCGTTCCTTCATCAAGGCAACGTCATCCTTCTCCCTCTCAGCTCTTAACCTTTCTAATTCGCACCTTACCTCTTCAGCCATGGTCTCTACAGCATTAATCTTTTCCCTCTCCATAGAAAGCTCCTTATCAAAACTTGCATTTATATCCTGTTCAACTTGAGCTACTAAAGCATTGTGGGCAGAAACAGCATTTTCTGCCACAGATTCTGCTTCAATGCGTGCAAGCTCCTCACTAACTGTGTCGGAAGCCTCACCAGTTGCAAGAGCAACAGCAGCTTGGGCCTTTGTGACAGGTTTATCAGGCTGGAACAATCTTGTGCAACCTTTAGGGACACACAAAGGAGGGGGTTGGACGGGTAGGCATCTCAATTATCCAACTTAACACAAAATTAAGAAAATATGACTGCAGGCTAACATGACTCACCGAATGCAAGTGATATAATTCCTTGATCTCCTGCAGACAAGTCAGCCACGAGTGCAGGCCATGCATCTGGGTTTATCTTGTCAATATCTCTAAACCCAGAAAGCATATACAGCATCTGTAAGTGATTGCAAAGGAAAGATAAATGCAGCACTAAACATTTTTACCAAATGTAACACAGTAGCAAAAGAGACAGGTTAAGAATGAAAAAGTTGTGACCTTTTTATCAGCTTCTGGGAGTTGTCTTTTATCTAGGACCATCTTCCAACTTACAAGGTCCTGGCGTGATAAAGGACTGCAGTGGCAAAACTTGATGAGTACAATAACAAAGAGATGAATCATAAAATTGTATAAAATAATATTGCTGCACGTATTTCAAACAAAAGACAGAAAAATCCTGGTAGATTCCAAATGACACAACACTTTATGTATGATAAGCCAGAGGAGCAATTTTACATCACAGTAGCTAGGTAGCATCTTCATATATGATGCATAAATACTAATTACAGAACAATTGGAAATTAATATAGCAGCTCTAACTTCTAGAAAAGATAGACCAGCCTAATTGCGAGATAACACAGGGCATCAAAATCAGCACAGTTAATATAGCAAGGTAGAACTGCTATCACCTTTCAGCAGCAAAGTAAAATGGACTTTGGTTTTCAACTGAAGAAGAAAGCAAATCATGATTCGAAAGCTTGCTTGAGATAAATCCTGCTTCAGCTAAGCCTAAAAAGATACAGCTCGGTTAACAAATATAATGCTGTGAAACAAAGCTTTGCCACTAAAATTATAATTGAAGATCTTAGCTGCAATTCAAACCTTGAATGGATGAAAAATCAGGGTCATCAGGTTTGATATCATCAAATGCAAGTTCAGTAACATTCTCTATGTACATCGCAGGATATACTTTTGACACTGTGCTCCTTCAAGCAATTAGAAGGCAGTCAAAACACATATTCTAAGCTTCTGATGAAAACTTTGTATTGCTAGTTGGATGCTAATCCTCAAGCTCAATGCTAGACAAGTCATCCTATTAAGAAAGATGCATACCTTGAAAGAGCACTGCTAGCAGCAACTAACCAGCGAGCATATTCACGTCGCGTACATAGATCACTTGGTTGATCATCAGCCTCAATAACCTGGAATAATTTTTTTTTTAAAATAATGAGCACGAAAAATTTTAAACTGGTAATCCGCATTTTTCTATACAGTTTATAGACACTGGTTGCCTCACCATCACTCAACAATATTGATAATCCAAAACATTACCTTCAAAACTTGCAATGCAGCAAATGTCTGTCCTTGAAGTTGATCAACAACTGCAGGAACTAGAACCTTTCCAGGAAGCACCTGCAAGGCTGCAGAAACTGCAGATGGAGCTGGTATACCAGCAGAGGAGAAGGAAATTTCAGGAGTTGGCAGTTCAAAAAATTGTTTGCTTTCCTTCATCTCATTGTTAGCAAACTCGGACATTGTTCCGGAGAAATCACTTTCATCTAAGTAATTCACTTCCAGGGCAGAACTATTTCTCTCAGCTGAGTTCTGAGTTGCATTGCTCAGATTAAGATTTTCTTTATTTAAAAGTGAGGCTACAGCCTCCGTATCATCTTCAGGAACAATTTGAGGTTCTGAGCTTGTATTCATGGGTGAACTGTCTGAAATATTCACACCCACGGGCTCATTGGGTTCACAAACTGTGGAAGTAAAAGAATTCAATGAAGGATCAGAATTTTCATTTATCTTCGAGACAACCAATTCACTCTTGTGGTCTGTGTTAAGATTTGTTATATCTGGCACGTTGCCAGGTTCAACTTTAACTGGGGTATTATCTACCTCAAAAGTTGATACAGGGGAACTTGCATCAATTTCAGAACTGGGAGTCATTTCAGGACCAACAGACTTGTCATCAAAACTTGTTTCATATTGTAAATCTTCTTGAAACGAATCATTATTACCGGTACCACTGGCACTGGTAGCATAATCAACATTGTCTGCAGTCGAGGTCTCAGTGCTGTCACCAAGTTTATTTTCACTGGGTGCTTCATTAGGTTCTGGAGATGAAGAAAGATCTGTTTGTGTACCTGTCTTGCTTTCCAGATCACTATCATTGCTGGCCTCACTTTTACTCTCCTCAACTTTATCATCCTCCTTGTCAGAGGCCAATGAAACTTCCTGCTGAGTTGTGAATGGTTCTATCTGTTGTTTTGGCCCTGTATCGAGCATTATAATTAAGCATTGGTACAGTTGTACACCAGTGAGAAGAGAAATTCAAAAGATCCATACATTTTAGCGAAGCCTATTTGTTTGTTAAACATGGGACATCCAAACCAGAAGCTTAGGAAACAGTTGCCAGAAGACTGTAGTAGCATACAATTGAGCACCTGTTCTTTGTTTCATTTCATTATTTACAGTTTTTTATTTTTATTTTATTTTTTTCAGCAGAAAAACATCTTATGGTCTATAGTTTTGATATTTTTATATCAGTACTGCTCAATTAATTCTTCAAAGAATAGAGGCAACCACTTACTGGAAGTGCTCCACTTGCTTAAAGACAATGCTGCAAAGGTAAGCCCTGCAAATAGAATGACACCAGCTACTCCAGCTCCCACGGTACCTGAAAGCAAACTACTTCCAAAGTGTTATCGGTCCATTAAAAACACATAAATGAAACCTTTAGAGCCATTCTCACTTTCACAATGAAATGCAGGTAAAAATCATCCAACAAAAGAGTTCATATGCAAAGAAAGTATCAACCGAATCAACAGCAACAAAGATAATAGCTTTGTTCGGCTTCACTCAGTATCATTCACTAATATGATTATAGTTAAAAAAAAAACAGCAAGCACATATCCTAAGACCAACAAATTAAAATAAAACCCCAGCATAAACTTGCCTAATAAACCAAAACCAACTCCCTTGAAAGAGCTACTATATTTCACATTTTAATCTTATAAAAAAAAAGAAGCATGTCCATGATTCATTTCCCAGAACTACCACAAAAACAACACCAATAATTAAACATTTAGCCTCCCTTTATGCCAAATTTTCTCAATCACAATTAAACATGGACAATTACAGATTCTATACAGGAGTGATAAAAAATCAGAAGAACACAGTTTTTTTCCAAGTAGGCTTTAACCCACTTGAGAGAGCTACATTTTCCATTGCAAGCTAACAAAATTAAAACCCATAATCCATTTCTCAAAATTAATTTTTTTAGAAGAAAAAGAGAGAGCAAAAATCAAAACTTTTAAATCCATTACCTCCAAGCCATTTCTTTCTCTGATTCTCAATAGACTGGTCACTATCATGATCCGAATCAGACCATCCAGCAAAATTATCTGCAGCAGAACTCGACACGATCCACGAATCTCCATTAAAACGCCGTTCATTTTGAGGCAGGAAGAGGCTGCCACTACCTACCTCCATGTTCCTCATCCAAGGCCGTGTTCGTGTCGGAGGCGATACTCGACGGTTATAGCAGTTCATGGCTAATCGCAGCTGTAGAGAGGTTGGAGAACAGGTGGCAGCCATGGATGATACCGTGGTGGGTTTGGGTTTGTTTTAATATTTATTTATGGAGTCAAAAATTGAGACCGGGGATGATTGAGAGATCTCTAGAGGTTTTGAATTTGATTGTTGATTTTGAAGGAGGCAAAGGGAGAGTTTTTTTCCTTTATCTTATCTGTCTGTCTATTTCGAAGAGAGTGAAGAGTGTAGCTGTGTTTCCTTTTCTTTTTTTTTTATATTATATTTATATTTATATTTACGTAACTGGGTTAAAACATTTTTTTATGGGTTAAAAAAAAAGAATTTTGAGTGTACATTTTTTATATAAAAAAAATTAAGCGATCGAGAAAAAAATTATGTAAGAGAAATGGTTAAAAAACAACAAAATTAAATTTTTAATCACTCAAATGTGAAAAAAGGTGGAGTGAGCATGAGAAATCTATAATTTACATCGTAATATTGAGATAAACAAATAAAAAAATCAAGCAAACCCAAAAAACCCTTCTAATCATAGGCCTGGGTCTCAAATTTGCATATCCATGTCACTGTCAAAGACATGAGCTTGAAGAAAGGGAAAACAAAACCAAACAAACTCGAGGGAACGTCTCTAACTTGGGTTCATTTCTAAAACCTAAAGCTGGTGAAATCATAGACCCAAACTCAGTCAAAAAGCTCAATTTTTAATAAATCTAATGTTGAAAATAAATTAATTTAAACTTCATCATTGCACAGACTGATAGACAACAATGAAATTCCAAGGTTTAAGAAGATATGCCCAATTACATTACATATAAGCTAAAACAGCTCGCCCTAAATGCACTGTGGATGGCCATTTTTACGTCGTGCGTCGTGGTCGTTCGATCTGTCTTTTTTTTTCTATGAACAGTGTACAGACGATTTTAGCCCCGGTAATAAGACAAAAAACCGCTCGGGCTTCGTGTAAAAAGGACTGAGGGCAACGGCCATTCAAGTAATTGCACGCATACGGACTAGTCCGGTCCGGTCCGCCGCAGTTTTATTTTTTTTAAATATATTTAAAATGGCTAATTACGGTTATGGGCCCGCATAAGACAGAAACCTTGCTTTCGGTCCAGGGGCTGTCCGGTAATTGACCATATTTTTTTAATATTTTCCCGGGTATTGTCAGTGCGTGTGAAGCACGCTCCTACCTTTTTCACGCCCCACGCCCTGTTCTTGCGGCATCATCAGGTTGACGGAGACGAGCTGCCGACGGACAGAGCGGTTCGCCTGGGCGTCTGCTTCCTCCCGCGTTGGCGCGTTTACCCTAAATATGCCCGTTGACGCGCCGGGGACCGGTGCAAGCCGCCGGCCACGTTTCTCTCTCTCTCTCTCTCTCCTGCACGTAAAAGTGCAGGAGAGTCCCCCAAGTTGTGCACATTTTTATTTCAGTCCCTTGACTTTGGATTTTTGTTTTTGTCCTGATTTTGGTTGCATAAGTTTTAATTTAGTACGATTGGGTCCTCCGATTGCAATTGATTGGATGTTAATGTTTCAGTTCGGTCCTCCTTCTTTTGATTTTCGGATTCGGTTGAAATTATGCAATCAATACAGTACATAAGTTTCGATTTCTGCAATTGGATCCTTTAATGGAAATTGATAATATATTGAATTTTCATTTTGGCCATTATAGTTTTAATTTTTGATTTTCATCCCTTGATAAATTGATATCTGTGTTTTATTTTCCATGATTAACATAATAATAATAATAATAATAATAATAATAATAATAATAATATGTGTTTTATTTTCCATTATGAACATAATAATAATAGTAATAGTAATAATAATAATAATAATAAGAAGAAGAAGAAGAAGAAGAAGAAGAAGAAGAAGAAGAATACTAATAAGAATAAGAATAACAACAATAATAATAATAATATGTGTTTTATTTTCCATTAATAACATAATAATAATAATATTCTTTTTCTTGCTTACTCTTTTATTAATGTTTATAAGTGTTTTTTCTTTCGGGATAATTTGATAATTTTAATTGTTTTTGCAATAATAGCAATAATCATTTTATATCTAATATTACTGGGGATAAAAGACAACTTAAGAACAAAAAATAAACAAATTTACCTAGGTTATCTACAATTAAAAAACAATACAAGTCATTTTTGTCTCAATTATACTATTCCTTTTAAACAGTAAACAAGTCATTATTATATGTTTTAATATTTATTGCATATTATCGCCTAAAAGTATATAAAGAGATAAAAAAAAAATGACCTCGGATTTTTTGCATGAAAAAATTTAATATCAGCATTCTTAAATAAATTTAATATAATAAAATGATGAATAAATCTTAGAAAATAAAAAAAATTGGCTTTGAATTTTAATTTGATAGTCTTTTATTCAAGTTTATTTCTTAAAAAAACAAAAAAATAGATTTTTAATATTTAAGATCTAATATTACCGGGATAAAATACAGCTCAAAAAAACAAAAGATAAACAAATTTGCCTAGATTATCTACAATTAAAAAACTATATGAGGCACTTGCCGTTTTAACTACACTGTTCTTTTTTTACTGTAAATAAGTAATTATAGCACGCAAAAAAATTATATTGATTTTTTGAAAATAAATTTCAATATTTTTATTTATAATGTGTAAGATATAATATTATTAGGGGAAAAAGGCAACTAATCTTTTTTTTACAAATTTACTTAGATTTTCTACAATTCAAAAATATAAAAATCACTTCTCATTTCGATCACACTATATAATATGTCAGACTAAGTATATGTATTTAATATTTATTTAATAGTCTCGCCTAAAAATATATAGACAGAGAAAATAAATGACCTACAATTTCTTGAAAAAAAAATTAATATCGGTATTATTAAATATATTTAATATAATAATATAATGAATAAATCTTATAAAAAAAATTTGTCTTTGAAGTTAAATTCATATTTTAGACTCTCTTTTTTTTCTCTTCAGAAACTATGATTTTTCTTCCACATGTATTATTTTTTAAGTGTCCAAGTCAGTTGTTTTTTTTTTTGCCGGGTTTCTTTTTTTGTTTTTTTCTACCCAATTATCCGTGACAACAAATTTCTAATAAATCATTTCACCTTCTTAGCAAATTTTCTAACAAATTTTATCACAAAAAAATTAGCAATAGCAATATTCAATCACATTTTGGTTGAAAAAAACTATTTTTACCATATTTTAACAATTATAATTATACTAATTAAATATTAAAATAACAAAATACAATATTTATAAAATCATTCAATTTTCTACATTGATAAAAAAACCCAACGGAGCGGGCAGATCAACTCGTATGTACTTAAAAGAAAATGGAGGCACGGAGCAAGAGGGTCACCATGAAAAAACAAGAAGAAGCTTCTCCTCTTAAACCAGAAAGAACTCAAATTGTTCAAGCTGACTTTGTTTAGGATTCCGGAGGAGGAGGAGGGTCGAGAGAAGGCCACGATCTATGAGTGACCGCTCGAGTTAATCCCCTTTACTTTGATATCACCTTCCAATCCCCCCTCTTCCTCTCTCTACTCTTTTCCTTGGAAAAAGAACAGAAAGATTGAAGGAATAACATGTGGCATCAACATCTTTAGAAAAGAAATTTATTGAAGGGATGCAAAACGCATCGTTTAATCAATTTGAATTGTGGGCTATGCATGTTAGGGCGGCAGTGAAAGAAAAATCAAAAATTGAAGAAAGAAAAACAGAAAAGAAACAAAATATGAAATTAGCATCTTGTTCTTGTCAAAGAACTAGTTAGGCTTTTTTATTGGAGTCTGTGATAGCCCAACTAGTTCTCTGACAAGAACAAGATGCTAATTTAACCATCTAAATAAAATCTTGGCAAAAAAATGAGTTTTGCTTTCAGGGGTGAGAAATAAAACAATTGAAAACAAAGACTGGCTTAAACAACTCTAATGAAATTGAACAAGACAAAATTTACTAAGCAGGTGACCATCAAAATTCTTCAAGTCCCTCCCAATGAATCTTGCAACATGTTTGTGATTTTACTTTCCCGGTATGGCACATGAGTTTCATTTGCTTTCAAAGAGCAAACAACATTATGAATGACATGAATGAACTTATTAGTATTACTTGTACTCTCGACCAAATTATGTCCATCAAGACTTTTCCTTCTAGTATCCTAATAAACACAACGACAACAACCAAGAATTTGAACTCTAACAATGACAACAACCAAGAATTTAAACTCTAAAAAACAAATGAAAGATGTAAGCAAAAAGAGTTTGGCTTTTACCTTCTAAGTCAACAAAATTCAATTGCTGATAGAAACATCCAACTTTTCTCCACCATGAGACGACACATATACTATCAACCCTTTATGACTTCTCTTAGAAAATTCAGTCACTTTTTTTCTAAATCGATTTACATGGATTAGTCTCACCACTATGAAAATTGTGAAACTAAGACACGGATGTCACTAGAACCTGAAGCAAAAACATCATAAACGAATAAAACAACAATTTAATGGAAACACATAAACCATCACCAATAGTATCTCAGACCAATATTAAACCATAAACACTATATATACATTATCACACCGAGAAAGTCCTTTTAATTGTGTTTTTCCATGAGCATCCTTCAATATATTAACTTGTTGTCGATTGGGATTTAACAAGTCTTTGACATTATGAAAATTATCAACCTCATAAAAAGAAACGACAATGGACTTCCTATTATCCGCTGCCAATCGAAGCATTTCATCCATAACCAGCACGATCAGACCCGATTCATCATCCGTACCCTTGAAAAAATCAAACTCACTCTCACATGCCAACAAATAAATAAAAAATGATGATAATAAAAACCTGAAAGAGGTAGTATTTCCCAGTGCCTCTAGCTCCGCAAGCAATAATAATGACATTACGACCATCAAAAACTTCATTAATTAAAGGCTTAACTTCTCTTTCAAAAATCAAGTTATTTTTCTCGTTTTATTCGTAGCAATAATCCACCATATAAGCCCTCATCCTACTACTACTATCACAACAACAATAGAAAATCAATAAATATAAATACCTAATCTAGAATTTTCCATCCAACCTAAACAGACAAACATAGCACAAATGCTACTAACCTGACACAAAATAATTATTTAAAAAAAAGATAAATAAAAAACAACTTGGTAGCTCGTAGGCGGTCTCCAAGAGAAAAGGAGAGAGTGAGAAAAAACATCGTCACGTATATTATATAGCAAGGTAGAACTGTTATCACCTTTCAGCAGCAAAGTAAAATGGACTTTGGTTTTCACCTGAAGAAGAAAGCAAATCATCATTTGAAAGCTTGCTTGAGATAAATCATGTACAGGTTATTTCTAGCTTTACCTAGAATAATCTTTCAAGTTCATGGTTAGAATGTGAGACTTTGTTTGAAAAATTGTCTGTGAGGGGAAGTAAATTTACATCCATGGAGCCCTTGTTGTAAGCTAAAATGAATTAATGTTTTGTTATACAAGAACTAAAATACAATTCTGACTTGTGGTAAGCCTCTCTAGATAACTGTGCAACCAAGTTTCTCAAAAAACATTCCAATAGTTTTTCTAGATTTTCCTTGTTATTATATATCAAAAGAATGCATTTAGTATTTTTCATGACAATTTCTGAATAAAGCTTCATTTTATACAAAATCAACTCAATTAATATCTTATACATGAAGGTGTATCATTGTTAGCTCAAGAGGATTCAAACTTTGTTTCTGTGGTCGGTACAGGTCATGAATATTAAGATTTTACAGTTAATGTTGAATATAAGAAAATATAAATCTAAAAGTTTCAATACCTTCGCAAAAAGTTTCTCCTGTAGTAACAATTTCTATTAGGGGTGAGCAAAACAACCGAACAACCGATTAAACCGAGAAAAAAAAACTAACAAACCGACCCGGAAAAAAAAATCGATTAAACCGAGTACAAAATTCTGAAAATAAAATCCGGTTCGGTTCGGTTTCGGTTTTGTACGGACCAAACCGAACCGGTTCGGTTGACAATGTTTTAGTAACTTAGTATAAATAGAAACTTACTAAACTAAACAGTAAACGAAAAACAAACGTGTATGATCCTTATATAACAGAAATCAGGATCATACACAAAATTAAAAGTATAAGGGACGGAAGTGAAAAAAAGCATAAACCCAGGGGCCTCTCCTATACATTAGCGTGCAGGAGAAAGAAAACGAAAAACAAACGTTTAACCTGCCACCGTCACAGCTGTTGACATATAATGTCATACTTTGTATACTTTATATATTTTGATGATAACAATAAAAAGAAAATAGACTAATAATATGCTTGGATGAGATTAAGTTATAAACAGGTTTTATACAAAGAATACATCAACAAGCATAATGGAGTACACGAAGAAATCACTCTAAGAAGTCCAAGATGCAAGCAAGTGAAGACTTAGAATAAGTGTTAATTTTAGTGATTTAAGTAAATCTCAATTTCTAACTTGATAGCACAAATTAAAATGAACTCACACACTTCACATTGCATGCATTAAAAGGATTTGATGATTATAGGTTTAAGTCATAATCAATCGGTTCAAGAAATTCAGAAAAGATAATTTGTCAAAATTGTCTTTCTGCATGAACCGGTCGACCGCTTGGAAGACAAATTGCCTTTTGAGCTGAACCGGTCGACCGCTTGATTTATCCGTTGTGAACCGGTCGACCGCTTGATATGACAGTTGCATTAAAACGGCTATAAACTGCTAGTTTCTTTTAGAAACTTATAAATAGGCCTCTTAATTGCAAAACTAGAAATACACAACTTTCATATCTGATAGTGAGGCAATTAGTAGTGCATAAACACCTTCTTATCATCAATCCTCATTAATACTCAAATTTGTGTTCAAATCTTCATATCCTAACACAAAGAGTACTTCTCATTCTTACTACACTTAAACACCTTCAAATATTCTAAGTGCTATTAAGTGAGATAAAAAGATCATAGATCTTCATTTGTAATATCCATACTATTGAGAGTGTATTGTTGTTTTACAAAAACAATCATTGTAAGACTCTTGAGAGTTGAGTATAAAACTCTTGATATTGGTGAGGGAACATCATCAAGGAAAAATCTTGAAGAGGGTACATCTTCAAGTGGGAAAAGGAAAATCTTGAAGAGAACATATCTTGAAGTGGTGTAAAAGTCTTGGTGTGGATTCATCAAGCGGGATTTCTAATCTTGTTACTTGGACTAGTAAGAGAATACAATATCCAAGTACGGGTTGGTACTTGAGTCGTGGATGTAGGCTTGTCGAACCACGTTAAAAACCGAGTTAGCAATCTCTCTTTCTTATCTCTTTACTTTAAAGTAATTAATTTTAAAATTGCATTAGTTATTGTATTTACACCTAATCCCCTTTTAGGTGCATAGTTGCCTTAATCCGTGAACAACAACAGCTACGGACACCCGGTGCCAAAACGCGTCACACCAAGAGGAAGATAAGATGGAGGCGCATTGTGTGAGATGCTGGGAGCTCATTTTCAATTGTTGGAGTATGTCGCACGCGCCACCCGAAGAGGACGTGAGGTGGAACACCATCAATCGTGTGTTGAGCACGCGCACCCAATTCTTGGCATATAGTAATAAAAAATTATGGTAAATTACCAGAACACCCCTACATATAATTCTTCAATTTTGTCTTCTTGGAGGTATAATAGTATTTAGCTATTTTCAA
Source organism: Salix exigua (assembly GCA_032356905.1). Classification (NCBI taxonomy): domain Eukaryota; kingdom Viridiplantae; phylum Streptophyta; class Magnoliopsida; order Malpighiales; family Salicaceae; genus Salix; species Salix exigua. The sequence continues at coordinate 8,487,479 of CM063602.1, read as the reverse complement.
AAAATGGAAAATCTCTACGGTACCCCTCCCCTACCAAATATGTTTTTTTGTCTTATATGGGGGCAAAATAGTAATTGTGAAATCCCCGTGAAGCCCCTCCTGGAAACAACAATTTTTTTTTGTCTTGAAACAAGAACTGGAGAAAACAAAGGCTAATTTAGAGATATCAAATGGCAAGTTAAAGCTGAAAGATGAACTAGCAGTTGCTGCAATGGCTGCCTAGGCAGCAACAGAGAGGTCTCTGCAGTTAGCTGATAGCAGGGCCGCAGGACTTCGACAGCGAATCGAGGAGCTAACAAGGCAAGTAAAAGAAGCAGAGAGCAAATAGCGGAGATGCAATAAGGTTAGACATATATGTTGGCCATGGCGAGCCATCAAAGCGACCACGACTAACACTTGCAAATAATAGAGTCCGGAATATGAAACGAATGCTGCCAGAGATGCAAGCCTTGCTATATCACAATGTCTGACAGATGTTATTGATAAGTGTTATACTAGCTGCCTGGTGACCCTATAATCAAATGGGAGATTGTGTTTTAGTACATCCCTCCACTTCCCTTCTTTATTACTTCTCATCCCTAATTGACATGCCCCTCCATTTTTTAAACAGAACCAAAGTTATTAAATTCGTTCCGTTCAGCTGGAACACCTGTTCGTTCATAAAACCGGAACAAAACAACGTCGTTTTCGTTCCAGTTTTAATTCCGGTCCGTTCTGGATATTCCGGTCCAATTCCTCCCGGAACGCCCCGGTTTTATTTTGGGCGTTCTGTTCCGGGCTGAAGAGGGAAGACTGAATTGAAGTGTGGAGACTGGAGATTATTTAATGGAGAAGAGTTGAGATTAGAGTGGAGTTTTTTCGATGTGGGACAAGGAGAATATAGATTGGAGTGGAGAGTATTTATAAAGGAGAAGAGTAGAGATTTGAGTGTATTTGTCCGAATGCTAGAGTCCAGCTGGACAAATTCAATTTGTCCGCATGGTGGAGTTCAGCTAGACAAATTATATATATATATAATTTTTTTATATATATTAAAAAATATATATTATAAAAAATAAAATTGTTGTGTTGATTTTATAAAAAAATAACAATGATATATATATATATATATCATGAAATCACTCTTGAAAATCAGTAATATTAACTTAAAAATTTTTACTTAATTTTTTTTAATTTTTACTTTAAATTAAAAATTTTGATGTTTTTAAATCATTTTCATATCCTAATGTCAAAATAATTTGTTGGAGTTGGAGCTAGTACTAGTAATATCGATGTTGAGTGTTGACATCAGTATTAGTACTGATAATCATTTCAATAATAATACTTTTGATAAATGTATTAAAAATAACGAGGAAAATGACGGGCATGAGACTAATTTTAATTTATATAGCACTTCATCAAAATATTTATTTTAAATTTTTTAATTTTTACCTAATGAAATTCTATGGACATAATTGTTTTGTAATGTATTTTTAAATTATTTTGAATTATATATGAACCTTAACTAATAAAGTTTTATAGCCATAATTATGTTGTATTGTATTTAAAAATATTTTACTTACGATTTTTTATTTATATCATATTGTGTTCCGAATTTTACTTATTTATTTTTTTCAAAATTTGTTTTTTTCTTTTCTTTTTGAACATATGATTTTCAGGACTATTCTCTTTGTAATTATCTTACTATGGTATTTACTATTTTTTTGGGATGCATAATAAGAAATTCTAATATTTTTGTATTAATGATGTAGAAGATATTTGATGTATTTTTCTTTTATTTTAGAACATTTTACTTTAATAATATTTTGGAATTTTAAAGATGTTTCTAATTTTGAGATTATGTTTGTATTGTATAATTTAAAGCTCATTTATCTTGAATTTAAATTATACTTGTTAAATTAATATTTTATTTTTTTCATATATATAATTAAATACATATGAACAGTATAAAACCAGAACGGAACGCCGGAATGCATCGAAACCGGAACGTTCCGTTCCAAACAAAAAACCGGAACGAGGCCCGGAACGGATTTTACAACTTTGAACAGAACACATTCTTGTACCCCTTAAGTAAATAATAAATTTGTTCTTCAATTTTTTAACTCATTTCAAGTGTCCCTTTCAACATTAAATCTGGAAGAAGGGAAAAAAACAATACACGAATAGATTAAAATTCAAAATGTATATAATGCATGTGAAATGTATATATAGCAACCAATTCTAATGAAAGTTTCAAAGCAACTTTCGGTTGCCCACAGTAAAATTATCTTCCAAACCAACATATTAATCACTGCTGCTATGCTAATCAAAGAGTCCTCTTCAAAATGTATATAACGCATGTCAAATGTATATATAGCAATCAATTCTAATGAAAGTTTCAAAGCAACTTTCGGTTGTCCACAGTAAAATGTATTAAAAATAACGAGGAAAATGACGGACATAAGACTAATTTTAATTTATATAGCATTTCATCAAAATATTTATTTTAAATTTGTTAGTTTTTACCTAATAAAATTCTATGGACATAAATGTTTTGTAATGTATTTTTAAATTATTTTGAATTATATATGAACCTTAACTAATAAAGTTTTATAGCCATAATTATGTTGTATTGTATTTAAAAATATTTTACTTACGATTTTACAATTTTTTATTTATATCATATTGTGTTCCGGATTTTATTTTTTTCAAAATCTGTTTTTTTTTATTTTCTTTTTGAACATATGATTTTCACGACTATTCTCTTTATAATTATCTTACTATGGTATTTACTATTTTTTTGGGATGCATAATAAGAAATTCTAATATTTTTATATTAATGATGTAGAAGATATTTGATGTATTTTTCTTTTATTTTAGAACATTTTACTTTAATAATATTTTGGAATTTTAAAGATGTTTCTAATTTTGAGATTATGTTTGTATTGTATAATTTAAAGCTTATTTATCTTGAATTTAAATTATACTTGTTAAATTAATATTTTATTTTTCATATATATAATTAAATAAATATGAATAGTACAAAACCAAAACGGAACGCCGGAATGCATCGAAACCGGAACGTTCCGTTCCAAACAAAAAACCGGAACGAGGCCCGGAACGGATTTTACAACTTTGAACAGAACACATTCTTGTACCCCTTAAGTAAATAATAAATTTGTTCTTCAATTTTTTAACTCATTTCAAGTGTCCCTTTCAACATTAAATCTGGAAGAAGGGAAAAAAACAATACACGAATAGATTAAAATTCAAAATGTATATAATGCATGTGAAATGTATATATAGCAACCAATTCTAATGAAAGTTTCAAAGCAACTTTCGGTTGCCCACAGTAAAATTATCTTCCAAACCAACATATTAATTACTGCTGCTATGCTAATCAAAGAGTCCTCTTCAAAATGTATATAACACATGTCAAATGTATATATAGCAACCAATTCTAATGAAAGTTTCAAAGCAACTTTCGGTTGCCCACAGTAAAATTGTCTTTCCAACCAACATATTAAATCACTGCTGCTATGCTAATCAAAGAGTCCTCCAACTTCCTTTTAAAGCCATCTTTTTACCTGCATTTCAAACAAAATATTAATAGCATTGCATTTGGTATTTTAGTGGAAGTATTTGATAGCCAGATTTGAAAAGGCAATATGAAGACGTGGAATGTTAATATGTTGAACTAGTAGATTGAAAATCGAACGGCACTCCATATCGAAGAATTAGAAGAAATAGTAAACAATATGAAGTCAATATGTTCCTCAACTTCATCGTGCATAGATATACCACCACACGATGATGCATTCCACGCTCAAACCTCAACCGATATTGGGGAGCCAGCAACTCATAACTCAAGTATGAGAGTAAGCGATAGGGACATCACAAGCTTTAGTACATGGGAAAAATTCACTGCCGGCAGTACTGGGATTAAGGTTAAACATATATTTTCTCTACTCTATCTCCTCTTTTCAAATGCTTATCTGCAATTGCTAACATCAACCTTTCGTTCTGTTGCAGAACTCACTTGCTCAAGATTATCTTAGATTGTTGAACACAGCTGGCAAGTAAGTGCACCCTGTCAATTTTGATTATGCTTCTTGTCCTATTAATTCTTGTTTGCTTCTGTTTATGTACTTCAACTTTAATCTGACTTCTATTTTGATAGAAATTTCACAATATATACATTTTGTGAAAGCTGCCAAGCTGTTTCATTATTGTGACATAACAATCGCACCTACCATAACTAACTAAGATTTTATAGTAATTACTCATAGTTTGATTGCGCAACATTAATACATGTGCTTTACTGTTTCCTATCTTAAGTTGATAAACTAAACTTGGTACTCTCATCTTTGTGAACAGGGAAGTATTGCAGAAATTGAAGGTGATTAGCCTTTTGTAAATACCAATATATGTTGTCTCATTGCTGGCATATCAGAGTGATGCTTCATGTGGGGTATTGGAGAAAAGAGAGCTACGTACATCCTTGAACTCCGACAAGATAATCCAGAGCCTTTTAAGAATGTAAGCATTCTCAGAAAATCGTTATGCGCGGTGCTAATGTCAATTTATTTCATTTGTAATTTAGTTAATGATCATTAAGAATATCACTATTGGTCAACAGCTTGATGATTTGAAAGTCATCGGACTCTCAGCCAAACAAGTTTATTTTTTAGTTCCAGCAGAACTGTCTTCATATTGACTTTTCAAATCTGGTTATCAAATACTTCCACTAAAAAACCAAATGCAATACTATTAATCTTTTGTTTGAAGTGCAGGTAAGAAGATGGCTTTAAAAGGAAGTTGGAGGACTCTTTGATTAGCATAGCAGCAGTGATTAATATGTTGGTTTGGAAGATAATTTTACTGTGGGCAACCGAAAGTTGCTTTGAAACTTTCATTAGAATTGGTTGCTATATATACATTTCACATGTATTATATACATTTTGAATTTTAATCTATTCGTGTATTGTTTTTTTTCCTTCTTCCAGATTTAATGTTGAAAGGGACACTTGAAATGAGTTAAAAAATTAAAGAACAAATTTATTATTTGCTTAAGGGGTACAAGAATAATAATACATTCCACACTGAATTTTCAATTAATATTGAGGAGTCAGCAACTCATAACTCAAGTATGCGAGTAATTCATTCGAACATCACAAGATCTTGTAGTCCATGGGATTCTATTAGTTACTCTCATACTTGAGTTAACAGTTATTGGTTCCTTAATATCAGTTGAAATTTCAGTGTGGAATGCATCATTGTTTGATGTTATATCTATGCACGATGGAGTTAAGAATATAATAACTTCAAAATGTTATTGCAATTGTATTTTAATGGGTGACGATCAAACTTGATTGACAATTGAAATGCTATTTTCCTTGCCTATTTTTTACTTTCTGAAATAAAAATACTACATAAGTGAACAACATTATTGTCTATTAAATCATTAGTATCATGTTTTTTTATTTTATACCTTCATCAAACATAGATAATTCTCTAGTAGAAAACGTAATTTTGTTGTTATCATCGTCAGTATGCATGAGTAGATTATAACTTTCCATGAACGATCCATTACTATTAACTAGGAATTTTGAAAAGCATCTAGATCACAAACAGCCATAAACAACTATTTTTTCCATGTCTAAGGCTCATCAAGTAGCTAAATTACCTTATCAAGTACTGTAATTTTACAAGTACTGGAAATAGCTAGTGAGGAAAAAAATAATTCGTCTAGAGAAAGAATTGGAATTACATTTGTATTTTTCAAAAAAAATTACAGAGAAAATTAGGGTTCATCAAGAAAATAGTTATTATATTATCAAGTATTGTAACTTCACAAGTAATAGAAGCTATTGCTATAGTAGAAGATTTATGAGAAGGCATTGAAACTTCTAAATTTGTATTTTTTATATATACATTGACCATAAAATTAACAATTAATTTTACAACAAATATTAGAGTTCATCAAGTAACTATTTACCTTATCAAGTATTGTTATTTTATTAGATTTTTATTAGTTGGTGGGTTTTAAACCCAAATTGATTATGACTAAAATTTTATTATTTATATATAATTCTATTCACATCACAATGAGCTTTTGATGGTTGAATGAAGATTACAGATTACCCCTCCTCTAAACTCTATTTTCTTTCATGACTTAGTTCCTGTCTTCTTTTTTTCTTTCTTTCCCTGCTTTTCTTTCTTTTTAGTTTATTGCACCGCATCAACTCGATCCATATTGCAAGAATACGTGCACAAAATTGTGAAAGTATAATCATATAGAAATTCACATCCATGTTTAAGAATGAACCTGACCTTGTAAGCAACCAGTTCTTCTCAGTTCCTTCCTAAATCATAATCCTTTCTCTCAGAAGTCGCTCATGTACCCCGTGCCTAAACCCAAAAACAAGCATTTCAAATGATTTCCGACACAATAAATAGATAAATCAAAATAAGAGTACGAGGCAATGGTATACCAAAGATAACATTCCTCGTCTGGCAGAAGGCCTTTGTACAAGAACACCCCAATTCAAGGAAAATAAAGTCATGTCTTTTAGTAACTGGGCCATCCAGCACTACTCAATCTGTGATTTTATGATTCAAATATCAATGTTTGGCCCGAAATAGCACTTGTCTAATAACCTTATATATTGAACCACCAATAATTGCTAGATAAAAAAAATTGCAGATTTATTAGAACCGAGCATCAATATCTCTAAACCCAGAAAGCTTGTACACCATCTGTAAATGATTGCAAATGAAAGATAAAAGCAACACTAAACATTTTTATCAAATGTAACACAGTAGCAAAAGAGACAGGTTAAGAATGAAAAGGCTGTGACCTTTTTATCAGCTTCTAGAAGTTGTCTTTTATCCAGGGCCATCTTCTAACTTCCAAGGTCCTGGCGTGATAAAGGAATGCAGTGGCAAAACTTGATGAGCACAACAACAAAGAGATGAATAATAAAATTGTATAAAATAGTATTGGTGCATGTGTTTCAAACAAAAGACAAAATCCTGGTAGATTCCAAATGATACAACACTTTATGTACGATAAGGTTGGATTTAGCCAGAGGAGAAATTTTACATCGCAGTAGCTAGGTAGCATCTTCATATATGATGCATAAATACTAATTACAGAACAATTGTAAGTTAATATGGCAGCTCTAAATTCTAGAAAAGACAGACCAGCCTAACTGTGAGATAACACAGGCAATCAAAATCAGCACAGTTAATATAGCAAGGTAGAAGTACTGTTATCACCTTCCAGCCGCAAAGTAAAATGGAATTGGTTTTCAACTGAAGAAGGAAGCAAATCATGATTCTAAAGCTTTTCTTATCTATCTATTTCGAAGAGAGTGAAGAGTGTTGTTGTGTTTCCTTTTGTTTTGTATTTATACTTCCATCACCGGGCAAAAACATCTTTTTTATCGGTTAAAAACAAAGTTTGAGTATGTATATTTTTTATATAAAAAAATAAGATTATACATTCAGCTATCATTTCACTGTGGAGTGCATTTTAACTTATTTTCAGCAATGTTCATGCTAATTAATTAGGATGAACGGTGCTGAAAGTTGTGCTGTATAATCATGCTAATTAATTAGAATGAACAGTGCTGAAAGTTGTGCTGTATAATGAACAGTTAAGACGTTGCAGCAAAATACAGTGCAAGGGATAAACAAAAGACGTCACTAAAGGGAATTCATTACCTCTGATGAAACCACTGCACTCCATGCCAAACCCTGCAAGCTTCATAAATGAGCTCATTATTTCACACCAAACCTCCAACAAGGAAAACAACTAATTTTCTTTAAATATAATTTTTGGCGCATGTTTATTTCTTGATTCTATGCACTGTTCGGTGAGCTATTAATTTTTTTTTATTCTTCCTAGAGTTTGGGTAGCAGTGTGTTAAAATATAAAAATCCAAACTAGTTCAATCATGGATCTGGTATGCATTATTTTATTTTTATCTTGGATTTTTTTTGTTATAATAAGATGGGTAAAGGGTAAATTAGTCTTTATAGTAATTAAAAAAATATTAAAATTTAGATCACATTAGATTTACTTATTTACATTAAGTTTCATAATTAATTTAGTTTTTTGGTAATTTTATTTTATTTTCATACTGTGTGGTTTTGGTTGTCAAAGGGTAGATTTGAATAATTATTTAAAATTCAAACATGTCAAATGCATGCACACACGCGAAGGTTGTGTTGAAGATTCTGCAAAGTTTTGACAGCGCGTGCAGCATTGCCAGATGGTCAAAAAGTTTCCTTCACAATGTCAGTTAATTGCGTACCACATCCTCTGGCGCGTGTTGGGCTGGGGTGCCAGAATCGTCGTTCTCCTTCATTTCAATTTCCTGTGAAATGGATTGCAATATCACTCTCTTATTACTGGTGAAACTCATACACACAACTTTTAAAAACTCAGCAAAGAAAAAAATATATATTCTATAAATTATTTTCTTATACGATCGCATGAGAATAATAACATTTTATACATATATAATTGCTGATATATTTGAACTTGATTTGAAATTAACACAAAATGAACGGAGAAAAACATTGAAGTTTTGATAGGACTGTTTGTTTGGTTAAAGAAACATAGTTTTGATGGGAACATAATCTTGATGAGAATCTACAGCTTCGAACTCACAGATAAACACATTGCTAATAGAAATACCAGATAGAGAGGAGCAGGTTGCGGTGAGGGAGTCAGAACACCAGCAACTAATGCAGTCACTAATCCAGTGGCATATCTAGGAAGCGCATACCATATATATCCATGTCCCTTGGACGAATGCAACTCTAGTGCTAGAAGCATTGGCAGGTATAGCCTGCAAGAACAACATTATTGAAATAAAATGTACCATCTTTCAATATTTTCTCCGGGACAGCACAGGGTGCCAAAACCATCCATGTACAAAAACATCCAGTAAAATCTTGGTGTACAAGCATGCCTGCTAATAAATTTAACAGATATCCTTACCAAAATTAAATTGCAAAGAAAGCATGTCATCATATATCATAGGATAACTTCATGTTCCAAGCATGCGGGCAGTAAAATCATGATTCATGACAGCTTAGCTATTAGTTACTACCAGAGAGAATAGCTTGGAACAGGAGCAACATTAACACATCAGTTCTTGGTAGGCCTCTGAGTCAGAAAGGTAGAAGAAACAAAGTATATCCAGGGGCGAAATTATTATTAAGATTTTTAACGGATAGGTCCCAAAGCATGACACCAACAATAACCCTTGGATTCGTGTAAATGACTCTGCACAGCATCGAGACACAAGTGGGTCTGCCAAGCCATAACGTGACTTTATGTATGCAACAAGAGGGGAGAGGCAGAAGAAAAACGATGAAACAGAGGCAATGGCTGTAAATGCTGTGAGGAGTTGTGAGACAGACGAAAACAGGTAAAACATCAACAGCAAGCTGCAAGAACTCATTGTCGGGATCATTAGTGCTTGTTATCCATCCAATGTAATGGATGCTTCTGACCACGTAATGAAAACACGACAACAATAATGAAACCCACAACAACAACACAACAGATGGAGATGGAGGGGGGCAGCGAAGAAGAAGAAGAAGACGAGGAAGAAGGTGTGGGGGGCAGCGAAGAAGAGGAGGAGGAGGAGGAGGAAAAGAGAAGAAACAGGTGTGGGGGGCGGCTGGAGGGAGAAGACAAAGATGGGTAGGGTTTTTTTAATTTGTGATTGAAATGAGGGGATTTGCACGGGGGGTGGGTTTTTATAATAATTATTATTATATTATAATTATTATTATTATTATTATTAATTATTATAATAATATTTAGCATAAAAAAATTGGGGTATTAATTTGATTCAATTATTTATAATGGAATGTATTTTAATTAATTATGTTTGAACTTATTGGTTATATGTTAATGTGTTCATTTTATTTTTTTAATAATAATGTGTTTTTGGGTCGATTCAATTTTCGGGTCGATCGGTTCATCAGTTTATTGATTTTTTTATATTTGTTTAGACTGTAAAATAACATTTTTGTCCCTCAAAAAAGATAAAAAATGAGTGTAACCAGTAGGAGCTTCACGAGAATTTTACAATGTTTTAAAATGGCTAAATACTAATTTGCCTCCATACGAGGCAAAAAATAATTTTGGCCGAGAGGGATACCACGGGGATTTTCCATTTTTTGAAAATGGTTAAACACTAATGTGCCCCTCAATAAGACAAAATTGAATAATTGGTTGTAGGGGTATTCTAGTAATTGACCACTTTTTTTATTATTATCTGTTGAAAATTGTGCGTGCGTGTGCCACACACGACAGACGGTGTTCGGCTTCACCCTCGCTTCGGGCGCCGCGTGTGACGTCCTCCAGCAAGGGAAAATAAGCTTCTGATGTCTTTGTCAATGAGCTACCGTGTGCTCTTCCTCACGGTGTAGCATGTTTTGGTAAAGGATGGCCGGAGTCGTGACGGTGGCCGGTTGGATTTTTTGTAAGGTCCTAATTTCTGTTATATAAGTTTTGATTTATTTCAATTGGATCCTTCGATTGAAATTAATTATATATTTAGGTTTCACTTCGGTCCTCCTTTTGATTTTCAGATTGGGTTTAAATACATTAATATATTTAGTACACAAGTTTTGATTTTTTTTCAATTTTGTGATTTGATGAAATTGATAATATATTTGATTTTCATTTCATCCCTTATACTTAAATTGTTAATGTGTTTGAGTATTTTTCTCTCGGAATAATTTGATAATTTTTATTGTTTTGGCTGTGATAGTAGTGATAATTTTAGATGTTAAGACTTTAATGTTGATGTTGTTATAATAGGGTGTGTTAATCTATTTTATTATATTAAACTTTACATATATAGATATTATATTTTATTTTTAAACTAGCAAATCCTTTTAATTTCTTTGATCCAAACAATTATAAAAATTGTTTGCTCGGCCCGCAACGTAGTGCGGGCAATGTTTTTTAATTTTCAAGTTAAATGATTTTTTTTTTTCAGATGATAATTTTTATTTTTGTTTTATCATTGATTTACTTGTATTTGTTTTCTTTTTTTTTAAAAAAAAAGGTTTTTTTAGTCTTTGATTTAATTTTGTTTTTTTCATTATTAAAGCAATAATAATAATAATAATAATAATTTTAGTTTTTGTTCTTACTTACTCTTTTGTTAATTTTTTGTATTTTTTTCTCGGGGTAATATAGTATTTTCTATTGTTTTGGCAGTAATAGTAATGATAATTTTAGATGTTAAGACCTCGATGTTGTTGTTTTATAATAGGGTATGTTGATCTGTTTTATTATATCAAACTTTACATGTATAACTATTATATTTTAATCTCAATAGTTATAAAAATTATTTGCTTGACCCACAACGTAAAGCGGACAATTAACTAGTTAAAACTAAGAGCCTTCTGCTTATCGAATTAAAAACTATATAATATTTCATCATACTTCAATACCATATCATACAATTTTTCACCTTGTTGATACCCAATTTTTAACCTCTTTTATTGAGATATTTTTGAAGAGAAAACAAAAAAATACTATTGATGTAGCTACGTTGCTTTTATGCAACATTATATTAATATTTTTGAATTTAATGTTTGTTCAACGCGTTAAACTTTTAATATGTCATTTTAAAATCTCTAGTTTTTCACTTTAATTTGACGTTGGTATTTTTATTTCAAAAGAAACAAAAAAATATGGGAAAATCCAAAAATATCTTGAGCAAGACCAAAATTGAAAAAATAAAAGATAAAAAGAAAATATAATTTTTACTATATTTGTTCATACATGGAGATTTTGGGGACTCAATTTCACACAATCCCCCAGCACAAAAAAAAAACTTAAACCTAAAAACATATTTCCCTCCTTTTTTTCACCAACTCCAGTCGCCACTTCCTTTTCTTCCTTATCCATTTAAGTTCTCTCCACTCCTTGGACACTTTTAGCAAATCTTTCCCCTCTCAGACTTCTGCCTCTCCTTTTTTCTTTCCACCCGAAACCCATTATTGTTCCTCTCTTCGCCGTCCCTCCTTCCTACCGCAACCCCATCTTTCTTTCTTTTTCATTTTTCACTGCATAGTCTCGTCGTCCCTCTTAACAACCCTCTTCTCCTTCTGGCAACCACCAGGCCAACCCGTCACCTCTCTCTTCTCTTTCCAAGATCCAGTTGTTGCCTTCATTGTCCTTTTCTTCTATCCCCCATTGGTGACTACTCCATCCTTGCCTCGTTCCCCTCCTCTACATCCTCCATCACCTCATCCTCCACCGCAAACCAGACTGCAACTTAGCTAAGTCAACTCCTTTCTCTCGTCCATTTCCTTTCACCAACCGTCGGCAACCTTTCCACCGAAGGCAAGACCATCGAGCGGTGGACACGTGAAACAGAGAAGAAAGAAGTATGGAAACTAAGAAAAAAAACATATATGTCCAAGGAAAGAATCAATTGGTTTTATTTTTTCCACGCACCGCCAGTATGTTCCGAGTGGATCCACGCGTCGTTACTATCCCTAACCCTGCCTCCACTATTGAGCATTGTTCCTGAATGCTTTTTCTGTTAATTTGAGATAATTTTGACCTTATAAAGTTCAATTTTGTAATTTTTAATTATTTCATGTGTATTTGAATTTTGTTGTTTTGTAAATGTTGTGTAATTTATAAAATATCAAAGTAGGAATGTAATAAAATCGTGTGTGCATTGCATTTTAATTTGTTTTAAAACAAATCTTAATACAAAAAAAAAATGTTTTGATTGTATACAGCCAAACCCTCCCGGAAAAAAAATACACAATTGTTTAACATTTTCATATGAAAAAATAAAAAAAAAAATTTGGTATTAGTTTTAAGAATTAATAACCGATTTATTAAATCCTCAAGAATTTGTCTAGTTTAAATAATTCATAAACTTAATTTACAAGAATTAAAGATGGTAAATTTCCAAGGCAACTATTTCAATTTACCCTAGTACATTCAACGACTCTTTTCGTTATCTGCAATTAGTAAAGCCAAAATTGTGGGGGCAAAAGAGATGGAATTCAACGATCTTGACACTGTCAAGAAGAGAGAAAACAAAATAATTTATCTTATGATATGAAAACATATTTTTACACTCATAAGATGCATTTAGAAATCATGGAAAATCATTATAGCATCGTCAAGCTTCATCCTTGAGGATTCCAGGAGAAATCTAACTTTTTTAAGTTTCTCATACTTCTCCTTCATTGGCCCATCTACTCCGAGATGTAAAATCTGAAAGAATTCGCCGTGATTAATACGTTAAGCATGGAACTATGCTAAGTAAAAGAAAATGAGAAAAAAAAAGGTTGAAGATTTCATTGAAAAGTGAAGCAAGAAAATCACGAGGAAAAAGGGCCAAATAAAAGTAGCTGTCAAACCTCCTTTCGTTGTTCTAGCTCGTATGCCACTCGAAGACTCAAGTTTAAGCTAGCATGGAACATATCATCCAATACACGTTCCCTTAGGTTTATCATATTCACTTTCCACAACAAGAATTGTGTTGGTCCGGCAACTAATTTCTGCATAAAAGATCGAGCATTATGAATACCTCAATGATCATCATAAACTTGTTACAAGCTCAACGTCCAAACCTCTTACACCCCTTTTAGCATAAATTACAATAACCCCCAAAGATATCATGATATTACATTGACCACCAAATTTTTAAAAGTTCCCAAGACACCTTTAATGTTAAGGGAATATTTACAGGAGTTTTGGATACAAAGGGAGATTTTGTAATATTCGCTTCAACTTGGGGGTTGTTTTGTAATATCTTCAAGCTTTTGGGTGTCATCGTAATTTTATGATACTTCACATTTTTTTTGTAATTCAAACACTCATTCTTTAACGGGCAAAATAAAATTTCAGCTCCAACAAGATATGATATCTTCATTTGCTAACCAAAAGGAGAAGCATGTAAATTCATTTACCTCCATCTGCAAGTAGTCGCCCTGCCACATTTTAGAAAGAATATTGGCTGTTTCCTTCTTTTCAACGAATATTGAATCTGAAATCTAGAAAAATGACAACAAGATAAACAGAACACATCATCCAAACAAATTCATACTGGAAAAAAAGAGGGAAAAATACTGTTGTTTTGTGGATTAAAGCAGTGGTTTTTGGACTAGAGTCTTGCAAACTTCAACCTATAGAGACATTAAATTGTCTGAAGCAAGAAAAAAGATGGAGCTCAAAGTATTTCTGTCCCGAGATTTTTGGACTATAGTATTGCAAACTTCAGTCTACAGAGACTTTTAACCTCATTTCAAATATATGGTTATTTACAAATATAACGACAATAAATATGGTTCGTTTAGTCGAAGTTTTCTGATAAAAGAATGCTGATACTTAATTTAGATGCGATCTCTAAAAGTGGAAGAAGGAAAAGAATATAGTCTATTAACCTTCATTAACCTTTGTACATATCCTAAAAACAATAATGCTAAGCGGAGACATACGGGCCTCAACACTCTATAGTTGAAATTGAAGATGAAGAGAGTGTTTGGCCATGCTGACAGCAGAATACAAACGAGATGGGTTTTGTGTAGCTCCAGAGGCCAATTGCTGCAGAATGGCTTTCCAGACCCCTATGTTTGCAAGTCCTACAGTGCTAAGGCTGTCCAACCCAACCCCAACAAGAGTGTGGGGTGTGACTGAAACCTAAGCATTGAGCAATGTAGGAAGAACACTCGCTAAACCTGCTGTAGAGCTAGATAAACCATCTCCTCAAATTTATAGAGAGATCTGCTTCTCCACAATACCTGACCTAATTAATAGATTTACAGGAAAGAAATAACATGTAAAAATTCTGAATTTCAAGATTATTCATCCACACTGTAAACCAAGAAAGAAAGACATGGTTTCCATCATATGAACTATTGCAATGGAACTGAGAACATATCCATCAATTCAAACTTATCACCTTATCAGTCTCAAGAAAACGACCAGTCTTTGACAGTAGCCTGAACATTCTATAAGCATCCTTGCCATATTTTTTATAAAAAATTGACTCCACCTGCAGAGTATAAAATGTAATTAGACACCTGCTTCAACAAAGGAAGCATTTGATTCTAATAATTTGAAAGGATCACAAGTGAACAGACCTCGTCAGTTTGAGCTACTTCGATTATATGTTTGTAATCTGCACAAGTACAAACAAGTCATTAGAAACCAAAATGAAGGATAGAAATCCATCCAAAAAGAAACTGGTTTTATGTTTCAAAAAGAAATGAAATGGAGTTGAAAAGGAGAGAAATTATACCTATACTGTACGAGTTGTCAACCACCCTTACAAATGGTGGAGAAGAACTCAACCCGACAAGGACAGATATAACATAATCTAAGGTCATATTACGGCCCTTTTCACTCTTAATCACCTCTGCATAAATGGAATTTTCTGATAAAGGAACTGCAAGACACAATACATCATAAAAGCAAATGGATGAGAGAGTTGTTTGAAAAATGGTTAGAGGAAAGAGATAAATTTCCTGTCTTTTTTCCTGACAATCCATTTCACTGCATCGTGTCTATTTTCATTAGTTGAAATGTTTTTAATTACAATAAAGAAAGCAAAGTGCATGAGAAGCATATGATGTAGGATAAAGATGAAAAAAATACATTTTTAATTTCATTCATGGTATGAGCGCCTTCACTCATATATCCCATTGAAATCAATAAGTAACCCCAAAGTTAGAGAATTTTTCCGAACCTTTTCATATTCTTATTTTTCTTTCTGGGACATAAATTTAAGCTCAAGGATCTAATATTTTATTTTGCGCTCGTCAAGATGCTGTGCTACATGGAAAACACTGAGCTATGTCCATATTATTTAGGCAACACAAATAATGTTTCTTCTCTACCACTCAACACACTTAGAAAGCCAAACCATCAGTTGTTTATAATTTCCCATTCATCAACACACACACATAAATGTAGAAAGAAGGAGAAGGGGGTGAGATGGAAGTCATCAATTCCTCCACGGATGATGTGTTAAATCTTTTTTCTTTTTGGTGTGTGTGTGTGGGGGGGTGGGGGGGGGGGGCATACATACTGAAGAATATCTGATGTACAATGAGTTAAAGCAATTTACATAATCACATAATCATCTTAGAATCTCATCACCTGAACTTGCTGTTTTTATTTTCTTTTCCTCACTCCTTGATGCATTGAGCATTGCAGTGAAGACAGTGGCAGCTTCATCATCCAGCCGTGTTCTCACAATCTCAGTACAAATCTAGAACAAAAATAGAGCAGTAGCATCATTTGAACCAAAATATGCAGGAAGCATATAAGAAAATCAGAGGAACGAGGTGAATAGCTTTCATTTGCATGAAACCATCTTAACACATGATTGTAATTGGTATCAAATGGAAGCCCATCACAGTGTCATAAAAGTCGATACAGAAATGGAATGAAAAAGACATCATACAGGATACAGTAAACCAAACAGCATTTTCACAGTTTTTACTATAGCATCTTGGATTTTCTCTTTTTGTTCAAGGAACATCCTAAATTTCAAATAGTGAACATGTGGCACCTCACTGTCAACCCGGCCCTCAGAAAAGAAATGGTAAATAGCCATGCATACATGATGTGACAGATTTTTTCCAACCATTTGAACATCTTGTGTTTATATCTCATCACACCAATCTCCCCCAGGGAATGTTGTGGAGAGTTGATTCAGTATGAAAGTGATCTGAGCTTGTTTTGCAATTTTACACAATGGGACCATAAGTTTTCTCTTGATCAGAATACACAAGTATGGAGCAAGTATGAAGACAATTTGGAAATTATATTTCGATGTTAATTCAAGAGACATATTTGTATACATGTATTGTCACAATTAAGATGAAGATTGTAAGTCAAAGCAAACCTTATGCCTAAGCCGGCGAGTAAACTCCTCACAATTGACACGCCAAAGAACTACTTGCTTATCCACAAAGCCACCATCAGTACCAGACTCCAAAGCATCATGCTTGCGCTATAAACATATCAATAAAAACTAGCACATTAATAAACCTCATAATTCAATATAACAATTCATATACCAACCTTATCTCCAGTACTGCTATTCTCAGCTTTCTCTCTGTCAGCACCTATCTCAGGATTTAATTCAAATGAAAATCTCATTCCTTCTGGAGGCACTGCTGCTGCAAGAACACGTTGTTCTAGGGTTTCTAGCTCTAAAAATACCTGTAAGTATCAAGGAAATTTGTTAATGTATGAGAATCAACTTTAGAAAGGGGAATTCAAATTTTGCATTGCACAAGTCCATTCAAGAAGGATAAGTCATTTATTATCCAAACATGGCATTCATTGAAACCTAAAAGGTGACTAATTGATAAATCAATAATTGCATAGTTCTTGTCCTTCTCATTATTTCTCGTGAAGAAAAAAATACAACAATGGCATAACTAATTATTCAGCTCATGTCAAAGAAAATCTGGAATTTTCCTCTATTAGTTTTTCATCTGTTTTGATTTTCCCACGTGAAAGTGCGTAAGGCTTTCCACTCCACCCCTCATAGGACGGTCTCTTTGCTGGCCATGTTCAGAGACATACATAAATAGCCAGCTGCAATTGTCAATTCTATGTAACAAATAAGAAGCAGCCTATAAATTTCACACTAAAAAATAAAAGCTACAACCTTAGCAGATTTAGCACCTCGCCTCCTCGCAGGAGCAGCTTCTTCTTCACTTGGTAATGCAAGAAATGGTTCCGAGATAGGACACTTTTCAACATATCACGCCATCACAAGCTTATGAATATTTTCTTGTAAGGCTTCCATACCTCCACTACTACTACCTAAAGTTTTAAGCAAAAACTAAGTGTTAAGAACACTAGAGCCAAAACTCAACTCTAAATACAATTAAGAACTGCAGTTAGCTAAGTTATTCGAGACTTGCCTTCTGTACTGTCCCTAAATCCATCAAAAATTTGTTCTGACGAAAGCCTCCCGTGTTGAAGCAATGTCTCAATCAAATCTACACACTAAACAAATCCATAATTTAACCTAACCTCCAAAAATTACAAATAAAAAAGAAAAAAAACTAACCAGCTTATTGAATTCCTGCGAAACAATAGCCATAAACTTGGAAAACCTAACGCGATGCAATACATTATCGAATAGCACCATGTACAGCGAACTCACTTTATTTAATTCTCCAAATCCACCTAATTATTTAAGGAAATTCAAAAAATAATAAAACAAACATCACAAATCGATGTTAACAGAAAAGGCGCCGTTTGGTAGTTAATTACCTTCTTCTTCAAGGAGGAAAGGCTGGAGGCAGTTATGCTGGATCAAGACGAGCAAGCAGTTTCTGACGAGAGTGATAGCTTAGTGTAACGGACTATTTCACGGAGCGGCAACGGTCCTTTCTTGAGAAGGCAGTCGCATACTTTCTGTTTTAGTTTGCAAAAAAAAACGCGATTTAATATTAGAAATCGACTCCGAGAGATTGCAAGACAGAGAGTATGAGTGAGAGAATTTATGCTGACGGCAACTAGTGGACCGAAGTGATTGGTAATGATGTGAACGGCGTACTTGATGCCGTATTGAGACACCATTGCTGTCGTCAAGGCTTGCTTCTTCGGCTTCTGGCTGTGGAGAGAGTGGGAGACGGAGGAGGGTGGAGTAGGATTTTTGCGTACGTGTAACTGGGCCATAACTCAGACCGCCTGGGCCTTTTTTATTGATTTTTTAAATAAAATTGTTGAAAAATAAAACATGCGTAATTTGAATACTTACTCTAAAATCATATGTATAAAGAAGATTTATTATAACGGTAAATAAATCATAATATGAAAAAAAAAATTAAAGTCATTTTGAAATGCTTTTTTTTAAAAAGAAGAAGAAGCAAAAAACTCGCTTGAATTGTATTTTAATAGTATATGATAAGGAGAAAGCACGAGAAATATGAATATTTTATTTGCTTTTTATATATGATACAAGTTTTTAGTTTATTAATATTTTATTCAATTAAGATTATAGTCTATATTTGGGTTAACATAATAAAAGCTTCATGGATCATATAAATTAAAAAAACAAATACTTAGAAACTAAACTGAAATGATTTAATTAAAATGTATTTTAGAAATTCAAAATTAGAATATAATAAATACAAATATTATATTTCTAAACCTAAAAAAAATCAAATAAAAATTTGATTGAGTTAATTTCTAAAATTATCAGACAAAAATAAAAAAATTATCAGGTGAAAAAAATTCAAGAGCAAAGGGAGAAAAAAAAAACAAAAATATCAATTTTCAAATGATTATAGACACAAAATAAAGACACACTTATATATACATGGACGAAAATAGAGACTATTCCAGAAATAAAAAAAAATACAGGGATTAAAATAAAAAATTAAAAGTATAAGAACCGAAATGAAAATTAAATATATTATCAATTTTAATCAAAGGATAAAATTGAAAAAATCACAACTTCTGTACCGAATATATTAAGGTATTTAAACCCAATCCAGAAATTAAAAGAAGGAGAACCGAAGTGAAACCTAAGTATATAATTAATTTCAATCGAAAGACCCAATTAACTAAATCAAAACTTATATAACAAAAATCAGGATCATACACAAAATTAAAAGTATAAGGGACGGAAGTGAAAAAAAGCATAAACCCAGGGGCCTCTCCTATACATTAGTGTGCAGGAGAAAGAAAACGGAAAACAAACGTTTAACTGGCCACCGTCACAGCTGTTGACATATAATGTCATACTTTGTATGCTTTATATATTTTGATGATAACAATAAAAAGAAAATGAACTAATAACATGCTTGGATGAGATTAAGTTATAAACAGGTTTTATACAAAGAATACATTAACAAGCATAATGGAGCACACGAAGAAATCACTCCAAGAAGTCCAAGATGCAAGCAAGTGAAGACTTAGAATAAGTGTTAATTTTAGTGCTTTATGTAAATCTCAATTTCTAACTTGATAGCACAAATTAAAATGAACTCACACACTTCACATTGCATGCATTAAAAAGATTTGATGATTATAGGTTTAAGTTATAATCAATCGGTTCAAGAAATTCAGAAAAGATAATTTGTCAAAATTGTCTTTCTGCATGAACCGGTCGACCGCTTGAGTTACCAAGTGAACCGGTCGACCGCTTGGGTTACCAAGTGAACCGGTCGACCGCTTGGAAGACAAATTTCCTTTTGAGTTGAACCGATCGACCAGCTTGATTTATCCGTTGTGAACCGGTCGACCGCTTGATATGACAGTTGCATTAAAACGGCTATAAACGGCTAGTTTCTTTTAGAAACTTATAAATAGGTCTCTTAATTGCAAAACTAGAAATACACAACTTTCATATCTGATAGTGAGGCAATTAGTAGTGCATAAACACCTTCTTATCATCAATCATCATTAATACTCAAATTTGTGTTCAAATCTTCATATCCTAACACAAAGAGTATTTCTCATTCTCACTACACTTAAACACCTTCAAATATTCTAAGTGCTATTAAGTGAGATAAAGAGATCATAGATCTTCATTTGTAATATCCATACTATTGAGAGTGTATTGTTATTTTATAAAAACAATCATTGTAAGACTCTTGAGAGTTGAGTATAAAACTCTTGATATTGGTGAGGAACATCACCAAGGAAAAATCTTGAAGAGGGTACATCTTCAAGTGGGAAAAGGAAAATCTTGAAGAGGGCATATCTTGAAGTGGTGTAAAAGTCTTGGTTTGGATTCATCAGCGGGATTTATAATCTTGTTACTTGGACTAGTAAGAGAATACAATACTCAAGTACGGGTTGGTACTTGAGTCATGGATGTAGAGGGTACATCTTCAAGTGGGAAAAGGAAAATCTTGAAGAGAGTATATCTTGAAGTGGTGTAAAAGTCTTGGTTTGGATTAATCAAGCGGGATTTATAATCTTGTTACTTGGACTAGTAAGAGAATACAATACTCAAGTACGGGTTGGTACTTGAGTCGTGGATGTAGGCTTGTCGAACCACGTTAAAAACCGAGTTAGCAATCTCTCTCTTATCTCTTTACTTTAAAGTAATTAATTTTAAAATTGTATTAGTTATTGTATTTACACCTAATCCCCTTTTAGGTGTATACTTGCCTTAATCCTTGAACAACAACAGCTACGGACACCCGGTGCCAAAACACGTCACACTAAGAGGAAGATAAGATGGAGGTGCATTGTGTGAGATGCTGGGAGCTCATTTTCAATTGTTGGAGTATGTCGCACGCGCCACCCGAAGAGGACGTGAGGTGGAACACCATCAATCGTGTGTTGAGCACGCGCACCCAATTCTTGGCATATAGTAATAAAAAATTGTGGTAAATTACCAGAACACCCCTACATATAATTCTTCAATTTTGTCTTTTTGGGGGTATAATAGTATTTAGCTATTTTCAAAAAATGGAAAATCTCTACGGTACCCCTCCCCTACCAAATATGTTTTTTTGTCTTATATGGGGGCAAAATAGTATTTAGCCATTTTAAAAAATTGTGAAACCCCTCCTGGAAACAACAATTTTTTTTTGTCTTGAAACAAGAACTGGAGAAAACAAAGGCTAATTTAGAGATATCAAATGGCAAGTTAAAGTCGAAAGATGAACTAGCAGATTCGTTGCAATGGTCGCCTAGGCAAGAACAGAGAGGTCTCTGCAGACTAGGCGATAGCAGGGCCGCAGGACTTCGACAACGAATCGAGGAGCTAACAAGGCAAGTAAAAGAAGCAGAGAGCAAAGAGCGGAGATGCAATAAGGTTAGACATATATGTTTGCCATGGCGAGCCATCAAAGTAGCCACAACTAACACTACAAATAATAGAGTTCAGGATGTGAAACGAATGCTGCCAGAGATGCAGGCCTTGCTTCATCACAATGTCTGACGAGGCGTTATTGACAAGTGTTATACTAGATGCCTCGTGACTCCATAATCACATGGGAGATTGTGTTTTAGTACCTCCCTCCACTTCACTTCTTTATTACTTCTCATCCCTAATTGACATGCCCCTCTATTTTTAAACATAACCAAAGTTATTAAATCCGTTCAGTTCAGTCGAAACACCCCATTCCGTTCATAAAACCGAGAACAAAACAACGTCGTTTTAGTCCCGGTTTTAATTCAGGTCCGTTTTGGATATTCGGCCCAATTCACTCAAAGCGCCTCGGTTTTATTTTGGGCGTTACGTTCAGGCTGAAAAGGAAGACCGAATTGAAGTGTGGAGGCTGGAGATTATTTAATGGAGAAGAGTTGAGATTAGAGTGGAGTTTTTCGATGTGGGACAAGGAGAATATAAATTGGAGTGGAGAGTATTTATAAAGGAGAAGAGCGGAGATTTGAGTGTATTTGTCCCATGTGGGACACATTATGTTGTCCCACATCGGATTCAATTTGTCCGAATGCATGTTGGAGTCCAACTTTGAAATTCAATTTGTCTGAATGTTGGAGTCCAGTTGGACAAATTATATATATATATATATATATATATATATATATATATATATATATTTAAAATATTATAAAAAAATAAAATTGTTGTGTTGATTTTATAAAAAAAAAATAACAATTATATATATATGGAATCACTCTTGAAAATCAGTAATATTAACTTAATTTATTTTTTACTTTAAATTAAAAATTTTGATGTTTTTAAATCATTTTCATATCCTAATGTCAAAATAATTTGTTGGAGTTGGAGCTAGTACTAGTAATATCGATGTTGAGTGTTGACATCAGTATTAGTACTGATAATCATTTCAATAATAATACTTTTGATAAATGTATTAAAAATAACGAGGAAAATGACGGGCATGAGACTAATTTTAATTTATATAGCACTTCATCAAAATATTTATTTTAAATTTTTTAATTTTTACCTAATGAAATTCTATGGACATAATTGTTTTGTAATGTATTTTTAAATTATTTTGAATTATATATGAACCTTAACTAATAAAGTTTTATAGCCATAATTATGTTGTATTGTATTTAAAAATATTTTACTTACGATTTTTTATTTATATCATATTGTGTTCGAATTTTACTTATTTATTTTTCAAAATTTGTTTTTCTTTTCTTTTTGAACATATGATTTTCAGGACTATTCTCTTTGTAATTATCTTACTATGGTATTTACTATTTTTGGGATGCATAATAAGAAATTCTAATATTTTTGTATTAATGATGTAGAAGATATTTGATGTATTTTCTTTTATTTTAGAACATTTTACTTTAATAATATTTTGGAATTTTAAAGATGTTTCTAATTTTGAGATTATGTTTGTATTGTATAATTTAAAGCTCATTTATCTTGAATTTAAATTATACTTGTTAAATTAATATTTTATTTTTTTCATATATATAATTAAATACATATGAACAGTATAAAACCGAGCAGAGCAGCGAATGCATCGAAGCCGAGCGTTCAGTTCCAAATAAACCGAACGAGGCCGGAGCGGATTTTACAACTTTGAGCAGAACACATTCTTGTACCCCTTAAGTAAATAATAAATTTGTTCTTCAATTTTTAACTCATTTCAAGTGTCCCTTTCAACATTAAATGCGGAAGAAGGAAAAAAACAATACACGAATAGATTAAAATTCAAAATGTATATAATGCATGTGAAATGTATATATAGCAATCAATTCTAATGAAAGTTTCAAAGCAACTTTCGGTTGCCTGATAAAATTATCTTCCAAACCAACATATTAATCACTTGTTGCTATGCTAATCAAGAGTCCTCTTCAAAATGTATATACGCATGTCAAATGTATATATAGCAATCAATTCTAATGAAAGTTTCAAAGCAACATTCGGTTGTCCATGATAAAATTGTCTTTCCAACCAACATATTAATCACTGCTGCTATGCTAATCAAAGAGTCCTACAACTTCCTTTTAAAGCCATCTTCTTACCTGCACTTCAAACAAAAGATTAATAGTATTGCATTTGGTTTTTTAGTGGAAGTATTTGATAACCAGATTTGAAAAGGCAATATGAAGACAGTTCTGCAGGAACTAAAGAAAAAACCTGTTTGGCTGAGAGTCCGATGACTTTCAAATCATCAAGCTGTTGACCAATAATGATATTCTTAATGGTCATTAACTAAATTACAAATGAAATAAAATGACATTAGCACCGCGCATAACGATCTTCTGAGAATGCTTACATTCTTAAAAGGCTCTGGATTATCTTGTCGGAGTTCAAGGATGTACGTAGCTCTCTTTTCTCCAATACCCTACATGAAGCATCACTCTGATTCATATGATATGCCAGCAATGAGACAACATATATTGGTATTTACAAAAGGCTAATCACCTTCAATTTCTGCAATACTTCCCTGTTCATAAAGATGAGAAGTATTGCAATACTTCCCACCAATGATAAACTAAACTTGGTACTCTCATCTTTATGAACAGGGAAGTATTGCAGAAATTGAAGGTGATTATCCTTTTGTAAATACCAATATATGTTGTCTCATTGCTGGCATATCAGAGTGATGCTTCATGTAGGGTATTGGAGAAAAGAGAGCTACGTACATCCTTGAACTCCGACAAGATAATCCAGAGCCTTTTAAGAATGTAAGCATTCTCAGAAGATGTACGTTATGCGCGGTGCTAATGTCAATTTATTTCATTTGTAATTTAGTTAATGATCATTAAGAATATCATTATTGGTCAACAGCTTGATGATTTGAAAGTCATCGGACTCTCAGCCAAACAGGTTTATTTTTAGTTCCAGCAGAACTATCTTCATATTGCCTTTTCAAATCTGGTTATCAAATACTTCCACTAAAAAACCAAATGCAATACTATTAATCTTTTGTTTGAAGTGCAGGTAAGAAGATGACTTTAAAAGGAAGTTGGAGGACTCTTTGATTAGCATAGCAGCAGTGATTAATATGTTGGTTTGGAAGATAATTTTACTGTGGGCAACCGAAAGTTGCTTTGAAACTTTCATTAGAATTGATTGCTATATATACATTTGACATGCGTTATATACATTTTGAAGAGGACTCTTTGATTAGCATAGCAACAGTGATTAATATGTTGGTTTGGAAGATAATTTTACTGTGGGCAACCGAAAGTTGCTTTGAAACTTTCATTAGAATTGGTTGCTATATATACATTTCACATGCATTATATACATTTTGAATTTTAATCTATTTATTGTATTGTTTTTTTTTTCCTTCTTCCAGATTTAATGTTGAAAGGGACACTTGAAATGAGTTAAAAAATTGAAGAACAAATTTATTATTTACTTAAGGGGTACAAGAATGTGTTCTGTTCAAAGTTGTAAAATCCGTTCCGGGCCCCGTTCCGGTTTTTTGTTTGGAACGGAACGTTCCGGTTTAAGTGCATTCCGGCGTTCCGTTCTGGTTTTATACTGTTCATATTTATTTAATTATATATATGAAAAAAATAAAATATTAATTTAACAATTATAATTTAAATTCAAGATAAATGAGCTTTAAATTATACAATATAAACATAATCTCAAAATTAGAAACATCTTTAAAATTCCAAAATATTATTAAAGTAAAATGTTCTAAAATAAAAGAAAAATACATCAAATATCTTCTACATCATTAATATAAAAATATTAGAATTTCTTATTATGCATCCCAAAAAAATAGTAAATACCATAGTAAGATAATTACAAAGAGAATAGTCCTGAAAATCATATGTTCAAAAAGAAAAAAAAAATTTGAAAAAAATAAATAAGTAAAATTCGGAACACAATATGATATAAATAAAAAATCGTAAAATCGTAAGTAAAATATTTTTAAATACAATACAACATAATTATGGCTATAAAACTTTATTAGTTAAGGTTCATATATAATTCAAAATAATTTAAAAATACATTACAAAACAATTATGTCCATAGAATTTCATTAGGTAAAAACTAAAAAATTTAAAATAAATATTTTGATGAAATGCTATATAAGTTAAAAAACACCTAACAAACCGAACCGGAAAAAAAACCCGATTAAACCGAGTACAAAATTCTGAAAAAAAAATCCGGTTCGGTTCGGTTTCGGTTTTGTACGGAGCAAACCGAACCGGTTCGGTTGACAATGTTTTAGTAACTTAGTATAAATAGAAACTTACTAAACTAAACAGTAAACCCTAGGAATTTCTACCGTCTGCCTCTCCCTCTCCCTCTCCCTCTCGCCTCCCCTCCTCTGCAAAAACACTCTCGTGACTCTCCTTCCCTCTCGGGTCTCGCCTCCTCTGCAAAACACTCTCCTTCCCTCTCACCTCCCTCGCCTCTCGCCTCTCGGTTGCAGTTTACAAAAGGTAATTAAAAATTAACCTTTGTTTTATTTGTTGTTATCTCTAATAGATAATCTATGCTTCCTTTTCTAATTAAATCATATATCAAATTGGACCTTGCATTTCTGTTTCTGGGCATAAAGCACGGGATAATGTTGAATTTGACCATGGGTAATTCATCATTACTTGAGCTCTGTGGAAATTTAATTGCTAATGGTTTTTAATAGTTCGTATTTGCTTCTGTTTATGATTATATGTTGATGTGTTTAAGTAGTAATTAATTGATGTTGTTGGTATTTGAGATTGAGATTATATGTTATGTTCATATCATGTCGTTGCTAGTTGGTATGAGTTTCTGTTTCTTTTGCTATTCTTGTTTCGCTGCTGACTTGCTAGATGATTTTGGGTTCGTGTGGACTGTGGAGTCTGTGGACTTTACAACATTCGTCCCCACAGTTTTAAGTTGAAAACTTGTAGTTCTTACCAATCTTTAAGGCCATCACTCCTGCATACTTTTGTCATTTTCTTCTAGGGAGATCTTATGCTTGGCTAGAAAAAATAGATCTTACCATTTCCTTTCTAGACTCCTGTATGATTAATCTGTGGATATGCCCTTTCCTCTGGTCATCCGTAGCTTCACAGAATATTAGCTTGCATGCTTTTTATATACAGAATATAAATAATGAAATAGGACTTAGATTCATGGTTCAAGAGAATATAAATAATGAAATAGGCCTTATTATTTATTAATCAACTTATTTTCAATCTAACATTTCTATTTTTTTTTGTAGAATTTGGTGGACAACTAAATCTAGCAACGGATGATAATTAGTTCAAAATCAGATGTAATTCTTGAAGTTTTTTATGTTAATGTTTCTATTTCTTTATTTTGAAGCCCTTCGAGTCATTTCTTGTAATTTAAATTTAAATTTGTTCACTTGTGTAGTTTTAATTATTTCGTCTCGTGCTAAATTAAACAAAACAAAATTTTTAGAAAGGTTAAAAAAACTTAATTACATTTGTATTTTTCAGTACTGGAAATAGCTAGTGAGGAAAAAAATAATTCGTCTAGAGAAAGAATTGGAATTACATTTGTATTTTTCAAAAAAAAATTACAGAGAAAATTAGGGTTCATCAAGAAAATAGTTATTATATTATCAAGTATTGTAACTTCACAAGTAATAGAAACTGCTGCTATAGTAGAAGATTCATGAGAAGGTATTGAAACTTCTAAATTTGTATTTTTTTATATATACATTCACCATAAAATTAACAATTAATTTTACAACAAATATTAGAGTTCATCTTATCAAGTATTGTTATTTTATTAGATTTTTATTAGTTGGTGGGTTTTAAACCCAAATTGATTATGACTAAAATTTTATTATTTATATATAATTCTATTCACATCACACTGAGCTTTTGATGGTTGAATGAAGATTACAGATTAGCCCTCCTCTAAACTCTCTTTTCTTTCATGACTTAATTCCTGTCTTCTTTTTTTCTTTCTTTCCCCCTGCTTTTCTTTCTTTTTAGTTTATTGCACCGCATCAACTCGATCCATATTGCAAGAATACGTGCACAAAATTGTGAAAGTAGAATCATATAGAAATTCACATCCATGTTTAAGAATGAACCTGACCTTGTAAGCAACCAGTTCTTCTCAGTTCCTTCCTAAATCATAATCCTTTCTCTCAGAAGTCGCTCTTGTACCCCGTGCCTAAACCCAAAAACAAGCATTTCAAATGATTTCCGACACAATAAATAGATAAATCAAAATAAGAGTACGAGGCAATGGTATACCAAAGATAACATTCCTCGTCTGGCAGAAGGCCTTTGTACAAGAACACCCCAATTCAAGGAAAATAAAGTCATGTCTTTTAGTAACTGGGCCATCCAGCACTACTCGATCTGTGATTTTATGATTCAAATATCAATGTTTGGCCCGAAATAGCACTTGTCTAATAACCTTATATCTTGAACCACCAATAATTGCTAGATTAAAAATATTGCAGATTTATTAGAACCGAGCATCAATATCTCTAAACCCAGAAAGCTTGTACACCATCTGTAAATGATTGCAAATGAAAGATAAATGCAACACTAAACATTTTTATCAAATGTAACACGGTAGCAAAAGAGACAGGTTAAGAATGAAAAGGCTGTGACCTTTTTATCAGCTTCTAGAAGTTGTCTTTTATCCAGGGCCATCTTCCAACTTCCAAGGTCCTCGCGTGATGAAGGACTGCAGTGGCAAAACTTGATGAGCACAACAACAAAGAGATGAATAATAAAATTGTATAAAATAGTATTGGTGCACGTGTTTCAAACAAAAGACAGAAAATCCTGGTAGATTCCAAATGATACAACACTTTATGTACGATAAGGTTGGATTTAGCCAGAGGAGAAATTTTACATCGCAGTAGCTAGGTAGCATCTTCATATATGATGCATAAATACTAATTACAGAACAATTGGAAGTTAATATGGTAGCTCTAAATTCTAGAAAAGACAGAACAGCCTAACTGTGAGATAACACAGGCCATCAAAATCAGCACAGTTAATATATC
The DNA here is from genome assembly GCA_032356905.1 of Salix exigua. Lineage (NCBI taxonomy): Eukaryota > Viridiplantae > Streptophyta > Magnoliopsida > Malpighiales > Salicaceae > Salix > Salix exigua. Next base: position 8,458,592 of record CM063602.1, on the reverse strand, counting down.
AAGGTAGAACTGCTATCACCTTCCAGACGCGAAGTAAAATGGACTTTGGTTTTCAACTGAAGAAGGAAGCAAATCATGATTCTAAAGCTTTTCTTATCTATCTATTTCGAAGAGAGTGAAGAGTGTTGTTGTGTTTCCTCCTGTTTTATATTTATACTTGCATCACCGGGTAAAAACATTTTTTTTATCGGTTAAAAACAAAGTTTGAGTATGTATATTATTTATATAAAAAAAATAAGATTATACATTCAGCTATCATTTCATTGTGGAGTGCATTTAACTTCTTTTCAGCACTGTTCATGCTAATTAATTAGGATGAACAAGTCATTGAAAGTTATGTCTGTATAATGAACAGTTAAGACGTTGCAGCAAAATACAGTGCAAGGGATAAACAAAAATGTCACTAAAGGGAATTCATTACCTCTGATGAAACCACTGCACTCCATGCCAAACCCTGCAAGCTTCATAAATGAGCTCATTAATTCACATCAAACCTCAAACAACAGCAACCAGCACCACTGAGACCGAGAGATCCAGACAAAGAGAAAGAGAGAGTACATGGAATAAAAATACCATGGCAGAGGAAAACAGGTGCTTTTGGAGAAGATGAATTCGAAGGCAATCATCTACATGTAAAGAGCTGCACTCCCCTAGAAGTTTTTATGTACTCCTGTCCAAATTAACACAATCATGAATATCATCAAGCATATCTCCACTAGAAGAGAGGAATTAAAACAGGAGGATTCAAAACCTTAAATTATTACCTCCCGATATTCGAAATCCATCTGCATGCAAAACGAAGAAGAAGGTACACAATGTTAAGAAAGCAGTATAAACTGATCAAAGTTGAAAAGATCGAAGGGAAATGATTAGTGGCTTAAGGTTAAAAGGTGACGACTCTTCTACAGCCGAAAAGAAATATATATTAACCCCGATTAAATGAAGATACTTGGGGACAGGGATCCGGTGAGATTTGTTTACTATCCTTAAATCATTGAACAGTTAGGGGCCATGCTAATTATTATTATACATTATACATACAGCTAAATTAAGTTTGAATGTTGTCTTTCCAACATCCTCTGGCTTGGTATTATCAAGGCAGGTTTCAACTACCTACATTATAAAACTTGCCGCACACCCAAGATGCAGTACTTGATCCCAGATAAAGAAAACCCATTTCAAATCAGTAACAGGAAATACTTGTTATTTGCTAGATTAGTACCTGAGTTGCCTGAAATTGCAGTTTGAATGTAGCTTCGATTCTTTTCTTGTCGCTCCATGACTTGAACATGTTTTGGACCTTACTCTATATTCCTCAGAGAATCTTCATCAAAAGACTCGCTCGGTGTTCGGTACTTGTAACCTGGATCTTCTATCTGACCCTGAACCTATTGACCATTATGTAATTATTCTACAATGCATGCGGTTTTTTGTTGTGATGCCGTCAACTGCTCCCTTCGGAGGCATTGAGTCTTGTCTGAGAATTGATTTGAAGCTAGAGTTGCCCCCAACGGATGATCTGAAGTTGTGTTCTTGTTCAGAATTCTGTGATAAAAGAATGTTCAAGTCCCTGTCCTGTGACATTCATCAAGGAATAGTTCAATTATAACAGCCCATCTATTCTGAATAACAGCCCATCTATTTCCAAGGTTGCTGAAAAGGAACTTGTTCAGTTCCAGCCCTTCCTGAACTGTATTAAAACAGAAAAGCAACATAGATAATTTCAGGTCTTACTTCAGTAAAACTTTCATCATTCTCATCTGTATGGCCATTGCTCAGCTGGCTTTTCAAGCTTTGGTCTTGAGAAAGTATAGGATCTTCATTGTCTCAAATTGAGATTACAAAGTCCATTTCGTAAATTACTACAGAGGAGATGGGAAAAACATAAATTAGAAGCTAAAATGCAAGTAAAAATGAGAAATAAATGCAAATTGTGAATTTGTTAATGCTTGTGTTCACCTTGGATCAACATCTCCCTGCATCTTCTGAATAGTCACCTGTTTCAAAATTACTTGAAATATGAGGAAACAATGAAAGTTTTTTCACATCGAAATAGCATGGTCTATTTACATTTTGAAAATAGACATTGCTCTAGGAGTGAATCAAAGATAGGGCTAGAGTCCAATCAAGAGAATCACAAGGGTGAGGGGGGGAGAAAGAGGGGACTAACATGTAGAACTGCACCAGAGTTGGCAAATTTAAGGCACAGGGAGACAGTCAGTGGTTCGGGTTCATCAGCAAAATCTGCAAAGTCAATTGAAGCTTCTCCCAGATAACCTGACTTGGATGACCCCTGCAAGAATTCATAGGAATTAGCGCGCGCGTGCACAGTCGCACACAAATCACTACACCTTAGAAATTCAGCACAGATTTGAAATGTGACTCTAACGTACACTGGCAACAATGAAATGGTATATCTTCTCATGCAGCATTCCTGATTTTGGCTCCTTGATGAGCTTCACGGTTACATAAACCGGATTGTCCCATTAACAGATTCCATCCTGAACTGCAGCTTTCTCTAGTTTGAATGTTGTCTTTCCAACTTCCTCTGGCACCAAGGATATTATCAAGGCAGGTTTCTTTAGATGCGGCACCTGAAATGGAGATGAAAAATTAGGTTAGAGCTTCTTGTTAGTATTTATCTGAATTGTTCCATCACAGTAACTACATTATAAAACTTGTCGCACTCCCAAGATGCAGTAGCTGATCCCAGATAAAGAAACCCCATTTCAAATCAGTAACAGGAAATACTTGTTATCTGCCAGATTAGTACCTGAGTTGCCTGAAATTGCAGTTTGAATGTAGCTTTGATTCTTTTCTTGTCGCTCCTCCATGACTTGAACATGTTTTGACTTTGCTATACGTTCCTCATAGAATCTTCTTCAAAAGACTCGCTCGGTTTTCAGTACTTGTAACCTGGATCTTCACTAAAGCAAGTTTGGCTTTGTTATGGCGAGGACAAAAACAAATGTATGTTTTGGTTTTTCTCAACTGTTGAAACCCAAAAACAGTCAGAGAGGAAAGAAGGGTGTCGTGTTTCCTTTTTTTTTGTTTTATATTATACAAGAAGCGGAGAACCACCGGCCCTCACCTTCTGCATTATAATTCCAAACATCTTCTCCGTTTCTCTGTCTCAAAAACGAAATGATTAAAAACCACAGGCCTACTTGTCAGTCTACTACATGCAGGCTCTGTTGGTAGATTATTAGCTACCTACTTGTAGATGTTTAACGGATATAAAAGTACTGCAGCAAATTCATTAGCTGTAAGCTCTGTCACTCTCGAACAGTAAATTTATTTTACTCTCATTAAACTCTTATTTTTTTTAAATATAATTTCTGCCGCATGTTTATTTCTTGATTCTAAGCCTGTTCGGTGAGCTATTAAATTATGTTTTTTTTATTATTATTATTCCTAGAGTTTGGGTGGCAGTGTGTTAAAAAATAAAAATCCAAACTAGTTGAATCATGGATCTGCGAAAATAAATTAAGAGTACATACAAAGCAATGACGATTAAAAATATTATTTATTTATTTTAAAATAGCAATGCTTAGCCAGTCAAGGTAGTCAAAATCGCGAGCCAACTCGCAAAATCGTACGATTTTGCGAGTTGGCTCCGAAAACCTGGTTGGACCGAAAAGAAAAATCGAAACCGGTCAAACTCGGTCAAACTCGTAGAAAAATCGTTCAAAATCGTAGAAAAATCGTAGAAAAATCGTAAAAAATCGTAGAATAATAATAATAAAAAAAATAATAATATTTAATTATATTTAAATTCATTTTTTAAATTTAAATATAATTAAAAATAATAATTTTTGTACGGACATTTTACGATCTTTCTACGATTTTACGATCCGATCTTACGATCCGATTTTTCGGAGCCCTTTCCGATCCGTGTCAAAATCTCGATTTTGACTGCCTTGTAGCCAGTACACACGTGCTAAAAGAAGAATGTTTCACAGTCTGGACTTCTTTAATAAAAAGCAAGATTGAAGTACCTTTCCCCCCTGCGGCGGGTTATAATTCTTCGTCCACGCCACAATAATGTTTGGCAGTCTTGCGCACACAAGAGCAAGTCCAGCGCGCGCTGGCTGGATGCAGCACCAAAATAGCTATTGTCATGGCAGGAGCTATTTCTCCATATTTAAATTAAAAAAAAGAGCCAAAAAATAAAATAATGTTTAATAATTTAAAAAACTTACTTCATACTTACTAAAATATCAGTTAACCAGGAATCAAGCAGATCCTTAAATGAAAAGCACTTAAAACAAAGAAAATAGAAAAGAGGAGAGGCGGAGTAAAAAAAAAAAACAAGAAGAACTCACAGATCTGCTACCAGAAAAGGTAGCCATTAGAGCCCAGTAAAACTCCTTTCTGAAGCATCATTGAAATGAAAACCTCTGGAAGTTGAAAGGAGTAGCACCACTCCCTAAACAAGAAAAAGAGAGGGCCTATCTGATTCTGAAGCACTCTTTCCTCTCTGGCACAAAACAACAAAAGGGGCTAAAAATCATAAGAAAATAGTATAGCACCACCACAGCATGACAAGGTAAAAACCGCGGTCAACAAAAGGAGAGAATGGAGATCCGAGAGGTAGGTTATGATTACGGGTTTTGACTTGGTGCATGGAGTTGTGGAAGAGAGCAGTGGCTGTTGTTAAGAAATGGGGTAGGGCTTTTTCGCTTTAACTTTGAGATGGGGGTAACTTTGAGATGGGGTAATGGTCGGGTGGGGTGGCTTTTAAAGTTAATTATTACTATATCATAATTATAATTATAATAATTATTAAGACACACACTAGGAAAAATAAATAATGTATTTTGAGTTTTCTCCTTTTCTTTTTTCCAAGAAATACTAGTAGAGGCACTGCCGATGCATAATTTTTCCAAACTTTGAAAAAACTAGGCCAAGAAAAGTGGACTCGGCGATCTAATTGCAAACATTCCATAGCAGCATGCATAAGTGGAAGCTCTTGTTTTGTTTCTGCGGTGTACTCGGCGATCTAATTGCAAACATTCCATAACAGGATTTGAATCTTTTATGAATTTACATCTTCAACTGATGCGCGTGCATGTGTGTGTGTGTATAAATTTGTATCTTTTGCTGGAAATAACCCCAGAAACTAGCATTTGTCAGGCCTCCAAACAAGTTGCTCAACCTGGAAACAGATCAAGTTCATGCTTATAAAAAGAGAGGACAACATACACCATGCAATCCTAACATCAACTGTAGGCAATTTAGTTCTCGTTTTCTTTTCATCACTTCAAGCATCATTTCTTCATCCTAAAACTTTTAAGACCAACCATGCATGTACATAACTAAATTCCTTGATGTTTAAAATAGTTACCTTTTCTTTATGGATTCGACAATTGGCCACCACAACAGATTAAGTTCAAATTTCCCAGTCAAGAAACATATTGGTAATTATTTACGTGAGCAGAGTGTTTTGAGGTGCTTTAAACAAAAAGGTATAAACTTGGCCTTGAAACTCTCCAAACGCGCACACGCTTGTGGTGATAGAAAATGCACTGTAAAGGTCTAAAAATGGAACCTGAAAGACCAAAAATGGAAAGCTATTATCCTAGATTTCAAAAGGGTATAGAGGATTGTGGAGTTTAAAAGGAGAACGTGAGCGTACCTTGTCTGGTTTTGCAAGAATAGGCAAAGCCAGCAGAACAAACAAAGAACCAAAGTGAAGAGGCACACCCAAGTGAAGAGGCTCTTTTGTCCGTGCAAGAACCCAGTAAGAATTGAGCTTCTCTTTATAGTAATTAAAAAAAATTAAAATTTAGATCCCATCAGATTTACTTATTTACATCCAGTTTCATAATTAATTTAGTATTTTTTGGTAATTTTATTTTATTTTCATACGAGTGTTTTTGGTTGACACGTGGGTAAATTTGAATAATTATTAAAAACTCGAACATGTCAAATGCATGCACACACGCGAAGGTTGTGTTGAAGATTCTGCAAAGTTTTCTGTATGACTCTGGGTGCTGCCTTGAAACGTACAACAAAAGAGATACAAAATTACGATGATCTGCAAACTAGCCCCCGCTTTTGTATATTGGGAAGTGTGTGTTGCGACTGGCTAACCAGTTTTCTCATCGCTAGCTACGTGCCTGGGCTGTCAATGAACCACCCGTTTCTGTTTGTAAGGTTATGGGCCGGACTCCAAGGTTTATAGTTGAACTTAACCTCTTTAGACCTCCATTTTATGCTGGAGAGGCCCATGATACCACCATCGATGAGCCTGCCCCAGACACCATCCCGCCTCCGATACAAGTCGATCTACCTCCCCATAAATCTCATCGTAGTCATGGCTCACGTTACTGACTGAATGGGTCCATCAAGATCAATTCAAAATGATCGTTCCAGATTATTATTTTTTCAATCAACAATACCAGTATATATATGAAAAAAACACACACACAAAAGATTAAAGATATTCAGGGTGAAGCTTGTTCCAGATCCAGATCTAACAACCGGGAAGGGAATGGATTGGTTTAAGGTTAGTTTCAGATGTACCAACTCTGTTTGGAAGGTAGTGGATGATGAATTAATAAACATATTCAAGACTTCCTCGATCTCTGTCTCAGAGGCATGTGCCCGGTTGGGCATGCGAGGGTTGATTTTCATGCTGGATCGAGGCCTCCTTTCATTTATGCATGCAGCCTCCAGGGCTGATCAGATTATGCCAAGGGGTTTATTCATCGGATTATGATCACGCCACTGATTATACATGTAACATAATTAACGCCTGAGTTTATGTGCTTACTCCACGTACGCACGTTAATACGTACGTCTTTAATGAGCATTTCAATATCATAAATATTGCAGGAAAGTTCTTAACTCCACCCCGACCCCGACCTTGTTTCCTTGTCTGTGCGCAAATTTGCCAGATTTCGTGTAAATAGTCCCTATAGTCGATTGAGCCATACTAATCAGTCCCTGCAATTCAAATTAAAACAATCCTTCTACCAGTGCTGACCATCCTCTCTTGATTCGTTTTTCTTTTCTTTTCTTTTCAAAAACCCATCTCCTTTCCTGCTCAAATCTCTGCATCCTATTTCCTTCGTTCTAAGCAGTAAGTTATTGCCAGTTTTTTCTCTTCGGTTGGATCAAATAGTTGCATAGCCGGAATACAGGATTTGTTGATCATCCATGGATTACAAGGCTGCGGCTTCATGTGGACTAGCTAGCAGCCATAAGGGGACCGCCAGGCACTCACAAGTCGCAAGTTGGCTAGAATTCTCAACATCGAATTAAGACTCTTTGCATGTACTGATCACAGACAAAACTCTCTCACCAGGAAAAAGTGACTTGTTCTAAAACGTTATCTTCACCAACCCATTATGCAATCCATCCACCGCCACTTTTTACACCAGAGATTGGTGCTTGTCTTCCCTTTCAAGACTCTTATCATAACACAATAATTCATCAATTTCTAGTCGGGCCCCATATACTGATTGGTCCATTCCTCCCCCACCCTTTCTCTCTTACATGATTGGTTGCTTCTCTTTTGGACCTCTCCCCGCCATCTCTTTCCAAGACAGAAAAGCCACCTTGATAACCTCAAGCCGTCAAGGCATAGATAGTATTTCTTGGGCTGCCAATGTCTTTCACCACGAAATCCCCTTCCTCTCCTTAAATTCAGTCGACACACTTTGCCAAAAATCTCAGCTTTTCCTTTTCAGTTTCTTCTTTCTCTTTTTTGCTAATTCCTTGTACAGCTAAGATCCCGAGTCTTAGCTCTAACTGGATTGCCAATATCTGTTTCAGAACATGAGCAATGCATGAGTCAGAGCTAACATCACGGTGGTTGTAGATTTCCTTGGCTTCCCATCTCTTACATCTCACAAACGTCTGGTTTCAGTTCCTTTCAACGTGCAAAAAGCATTGCTGCCGTTCAATATTCATCTTAATTCGATCAAACTAACGCCCCCATCTTCCATTCAAGATGGATTTAGCAGCAGCCATGTTACTGTTATTGTTGAATCTGGCATCTTGGTACACCTGTTCAGATAGCCGGCTTCTTGTTAAGATGACTCTGGCTCACAATGCTTCCAAAATTGGTGGCTGTAAGTTTATGATACATTTCTTATTGTCTTATTGACACGCCATCAATTCTTTGTTTTCGAAGCATTGATTAATTACTATATATTACTTTATTACTAACCCTTGTTTTCTTCTTCCTTGTTGGTGAATGTTATCCGTAGTTTGCTTGGATGGAAGTTTGCCAGCCTATCACTTGCACAGAGGATTCGGTGCTGGTGCACGCAACTGGCTTCTGCAATTCGAGGTAAAAGGATTATTTAAGTATTCGCCAGTTAGTTTAGCTGAAAAGAAAGTCATTAACACGGTCATGCATTTCAGTCAAGAAATTTCAGTCTTTCTTTACTTCCTATCCAATTCAGATTTTAGAATTTAATATTTTTTTAAAGAAATTTTTCTAATTAATAAATATACCATTTTAATACACAAGTTTTTTATTTTAATAATTTAGTCGTAGTTTATATATAAAAAGTAGTTAATTATGGCTAGAAGCTCTCGTAGGAAAGGTTCATAATAGGTTGGCAGAAAGTATCCAATGAGAACCTGGCACGCAGGCAGTAGTTATTCTTTGGTGGACGCACAGTGACTTTGGGGAAGATGTGCTGTTGTATGGTTGGATGAGTTAGGAAACCAAAGTGGGTTTAATTTGCCTAGTGTCTCGTGCATCATGTTGCCAGTGCAACTTGCACCCGCTTTACCATTTTAGAGACCGCGCAGATCTGGAGCTGAATTCGCCTGGTCATCTGCTAAATAGGGTAGAAATTTATTGTTTAAAGCCATTGACGGGCTTGCTGAGTGAAAACTGGAAGGGGGAACGCGTGAAAGTAACATATCAATGTGTGAAGTCATTTCACAGAAAGACAGCTATTTTGATCGCTAGAATAATCCAATTGCCACATTTATTACTCGCGCCATGTTTTTTGAGAGGTTCTGTGCTCATGTTGTGACCTCGATGGCCCCACGAAAAGAAACATGCCGAAAGAAGTTAAAGAAGTGCAAAAGATGCACCAAACAGTACGGCCCACGATGTGGTCTCAGAAGAACTGTTGGTCCAAATAGGAAAATCATTAGTCTAGATTCTAAACTTTCAACCTAAGCAAAACCCTTGATGCAATAACTAACGGCTCCTCTAATTGCCTAAGCTTAGGCAGGAGCTTAACTATGGTAGCAGTGGTGGCTTGCAAAAAATAAGAGGAAAAAGAAACTACAAAGCTTGAAAATTTCAAAAAGAAGATTCTCAAAAAAAGTTAATGTTCAGGTTTTTCTTGTCACCGTGGGGTTTGGATAGGCTTTTTAGGGTGAAGAAACTAGTTGGTGGGATCCAGAACAGTGAAATTAGGAAGCTGGATGTTAACAGGAAGTTCAAAATGATTATGATGTTTGATAGGGAGGTGGATGGTGCAATGATGTCCAATCATGCTTGGAGAGAGCCCAAACGCGGCGTGGATCTACCCTTTACATGAACAAGTTGGAGGATTTCAACGGAATCCTAAGCAACAACGCTTCTCTTAATCCAGGTAATTACTCACCTTGTTATCCAAATTCTAATGGCCCATCATTTACATTTAGTTCACAGAAATCTAGCATATACGTATATGACAGTCCATGCTCCTTCCCCTTGCGTCTATCTTGTTTCGCGTGATATAAAAGACAGTTGACAGACACCTACTGCTTCTAGGCTTCTAGCTAGCTTCTCTCCTTTCCCACCCTTTCCTGCTTTTCTTGTCTCCGGAAAAAAAAACCCAGAGTCCTATTTTATTGTCTCTAGGGGTGTAGAAATAATTTCCGGGAATGTGTTGGTGAGTTTCAGACCCAAAAAAAGTAGTACAAAAGAGATGAACAGATGAGAAATTTTTTATAGCTTGTTCACATAACTGACTTTTGGTTCTGTCTCCTGTTCAAGATACGAAACATTATTTACCACCTAAATCTTGTATGGATCCATGAACTTTTTTAATAGCTTGTACATATACAAAGAAAAAGCTTGTTAGTTCAATAGCAAAAAATGGCAGTGATTCTAAGTGTGTTTCGAAGTAGAATGCTAAATTTAGTCACAGGCTACAAATTTAATGGCAAAAAATGGCATTATTTTAACATCCCCGTGTGTAGAATTGGTCTTCTTCTTTTTGCTTATTCTTGTTAATTAACCATTAGATTATGTTTTCTTTATCAGATTTTTACAATTGGAACCGTGTGAAGCTTAGATATTGTGATGGAGGCTCGTTTTCTGGAGATGCCAAGTTCGACAATGGGGTAGTCCTCTCACCTCAAATTTTCATTCTTTTGTTATCATGTTGCTTTTGGAGTTCAAAGCTTAATAATAATCTTGCTAAAATCTAGTGAAGTTAAATATATTCTTTTCAGCCAATTTTGTTCGTTGCACAATTTTTCTTGCACCAAACATCAGATTAAAGCTTAGTTTAACCTGATCAGTTTGGTGTGCATGTGATTGAAACAGACATCAGTCCTTTACTTCAGAGGGAAAAAGATCTGGGAAGCAATCATTCTTGACCTTCTCCCCCAAGGCTTGATGCATGCACGCAAGGTAAAAATCTCTCAAAGGAAATATTGAACGTGATTGAATTAATAGACTATTGTATTCTGCTTAAAATCGTCCAAGAAGTGGAAATGAGATCTTTGTGGTCATAAACTTGACTGTAGATTTGAACAGTCATTCCATCTCTTCTCCAGGCCTTGCTTTCAGGTTGCTCTGCTGGGGGCTTATCATCCTTTCTCCATTGCGAAAACTTTGCCAGGATACTACCGAGGAATACCAGTGTGAAATGCTTGAGTGATGCTGGTTTTTTCATGGATGAGTCAGTCTGCTCTTTCTTATATGAATGTGCAGTATAATTTGTTTTTCCTGTTTATGTTTTCATAATATTTGTGTTTGTTTCTTGCAGAAGAGACATCGCTTTGAACCACACCATGAGGAACTTCTTTGAAAACCTTGTTTCTCTACAGGTACAACTTACTGAAATCTGTGTTCCATCGTGCGTGCTATAAATCATGAATCTTGTACTGATATTTTGAACTTCCCGCGGCAGGGAATCGAAGAGAATCTCAATAAGAACTGCACTCGTTCCCTCGACAACCCAAAACTGGTACCTTTTACTTAAGCCTCCTGTCCAACTTCTTAGTCTGTTTTTCGCTAACTCGGATGGTAATGGCATTTACCTCGTACTGGTGCAGTGCATGTTTCCGCAGTATTTCTTGAGACACATTACAGCACCTTTCTTCATCCTGAACACGGCCTATGATGTTTACCAAGTAATTTCTGTCCCGGCCTTCATATATCTGAAACCGAGTAGCATCGCTTTGTATTTTTATGTTCATCAGACAATAACGAAAGGTTGAAACTGCCAAATCTAACAGTTCCATCATGCATTGGTTCCACCTACCGCTGACACGAGAGGACACTGGAACCGCTGCAAGCTCAGCATAGACTCATGTAACACTCGACAGCTTGACATATTGCAAGGTCGGTCTCTGCTTGGGCACTAGCCATCCTGTGTACGAGCTCAAAGTTTTGCAATTTGTATGAACTGAAAACATATCGTATCCAGATTTCAGGCAAGACATGCTAGTGGCACTGCGATCATTTCACATATATTCTCGAAGAGGGGGGATGTTTATAAATTCATGCTTTGCTCATTGCCAAAGTGAGTCTCAAGACACATGGTTTGCGCGAGACTCCCCGCAAATATACAGGAAGGTACATTGCTAACACTATGCCCGTTACACTCTAGGAAAACCTTAGATCACTTGCTTTAAATTCCGGCTGGCCGAATCACTCATAAATCATTGAAAATCCTGATGCCAACATGTATAGTTCTGTGTAGAGGGTACTGCAATAGTTAAGACATACCATCTCTTATGTTTCACTTTCTTCTTAGTCTAAACTACTAGCAAAACTTCAACTGTTTGGCATTGTGAGTAAAATCTGGACGTCCTTTTTCAGACTATTGCAGAAGCAGTTGGTGACTGGTATTTTAGTAGAAATACAAGCAAGTTAATTGACTGTGCGTATCCTTGCGACACCTCCTGCCATAACATTGCAGCGTAGCTCAATGCATAGGAATGTAAGTTTCCTCACGATCCCAGATATATTTAATATCATGGGCAGATCACCTCGTGTTCTTGTTGCTAAAGTGCAAATGTTGCAGGTTTCCTATATGGGAAAGATGAAGATGGGAAAACAGAGATTTTTACCAGCTTCGTTGCTTGAATTTTGGAGATACTATGAAAGAAAAAGAAGAGAGTGTAAAGAAGGGACACTAAAAGGAAGTGCAGGAAACAACCGATGGAGTTCAAAACATTTTCTTTTTAATTGCAGAGGAAATCATAAACTGGTGAGAGAGATACTAAAATCAATATCAACAGAAAAGGTTCACACATTTTTTTCAAGCTGGGGAATAATAAATCGAAGGCCTTAAACAGGATGATGATAGAGTGACAGAGAGAAGTCTCATAAACATGTTGAGATGCAAATTATGGTGATTGTAATAGTGGATGTTTACTATATATTTACAGGAGTGATTAATTCAAAATGTTCTCTTCTGTGGCTGCCTATAATCACAAATCTTTATCTTTTCTTCTAATAATATTTGTTGTCAGGGCCCAAAATACCAGAAATCCAATTCTATGCTTGAATGTGAAGGAGGTGTAATAAAATATACAATCAAGGGTCAACCTTTTGTTCAATGAACAGAGGAGGATTAATCACACATGTAATTCTCTATGCTGGGAATCCATCGTCCAAAGTAAAATGAAAGTCATAATGGGAGCAAGTCCTCCTTGTTTGACAAAAAAAAGAAGTTCCTTACAACATTAGACCATCAGTTCTTTTCTACAGTAAGAACAACAGTAAATATCATGCATAGCGTTTTTAGTTTATGCTTGATAATGCATACGAGTTAATATTAAATATTTTTATTTTGATAAATAAATTACAGTGGAACAATAGTAAAAATGATTTATTTGTATTTTGCAGCAAAATTAGCAGTAGGCAACCAGTCACATTTAAAGGTTATAGAATTTTTCCAATACACTGTTGTCACCTAATAATCAACATGACTTTGTCAGTCTGATTACCCAAACTTTGCTCCACTGCGATTTTCAAGGCTCTCTTTCAGAGTAATGTGGAAGATACAATTCGTCATCATGAAGGTGCTACTAATTAATTTGAAATTGGCACCTTCGGGAATGTATTGAGCTCCACTGTTTTGAAAAGCCTGTAGCGAGGCCTCCTGAGTATCCCACTCTCGCTGATAATCCAGCTCCAAGCAAGTTAAGATCACTCTGCATGCTCCATCTTCTCCTTTTCAGAATTCTAGAATGCAATCAGATTTTGGATCTTCTTTACTTTGTTTTTTTCCCTGATTTGGACTTTCTAATCATTTCATTCCTTCTTTATCTTTGGAAGCTTGTTGAGTCTCTATATCTATACACTCTGAAACAACCACAAATGGGTTCTACTCTTTGATTTGGATTATCATTAGACAGACGTCATGAGATTCATGCTCACAACTGCATGTAAACAGATTCTTGTTCTTTCACAACTTGCAAAGAGATCGATTCATGTTGTTTTGCCAAGTTTCTTATGTTGTCATAGTCTAACTTGGGAGTTTCAGCACTGTGGCTTCGATCGGAGCATCTGTTGTTTTTGCTCTCACTATCAGGATCTAGTTGTAGAAGTCGAGAGGTACTTCATTTTACCAATGTGTGTTTCTTTATCTTTCTTTTCGATCAGCATAGATAGTGCATGGTTGATCCCACCAAGCAAATTATGAGATGGTCTGTATTCTTACCAAAGCAACATGGCTTGGTCCCATTTTCAGGATCCCAGGCAGGCACCATAGCTAATAAAAGCCTAAGACACTAGCAGTGAAGAATCAGCCACCAGTCGTCTCGTTTTCTAGGATCGGTCTCATTCTTTTTTTTTTTGGTTCTTGGCCCATCTTCCCCTTGGAGGTTGTCCTGAGTTTGTGGCATTAGTGGACACAGGCTCATTGAATTATATATATCCATATTGTTCATCTATTCATTTCGCTTGGAACAATTTAACAACCCCTTTTCTAACATTCCAAGCAATGAAATTGAATTGATGACAGAGAACATTTAAACAACTGAAATGATCAGGGAAGCTATCCTCTACATTATTCATTTCTCTTACACATGGATAAGCTCCAAGATAAAACTTAGGTATCTATCTATATCTCGTGGTCCGAACAGTACTACAGTACTTGACCCTAGCTATATCAGTGGCATGGGATATAGCTAGGTGACCCCTATAGGGGTGTGACAATGAGTGGCAAACCATTGCTAGGCCTCAAGGAGAGAACAATAGCAGGAGAATGGCTGTAACTTGGGGAGATGGAGAATGAAAACCTCGTGAGAACTAAGGTTAGCACAATCTTGTACTCCATCATTGTCAAGTTCCGACCAATGCACATTCTTCCTCCGAACCCGAAAGGCAAAAACCCCATCTTGTGTTTGCACCCGCCATACAGGTCATCCTTGAATCTCTCTGGTTTAAACTCGTTCACGTCGTCTCCCCACAGTTTGGGGTCATGGTGCATGGCTACAACATCAATCCACATGTTGGTTCCATTCGGTATTATGAGGTCATCTACTTGAATATCTTCTCTAGCTTGCCTTTGTACATTCGGCGCCGGCGAGTACAGCCTCAGCACCTCATTCATCACCCATCCCATCTGCAATGAGATAGCATCCACAAAATATCATAAGAAATACGTACTGCAGGTGCGTATGTGCTGGATGATGGTTAGATTCTGCCATGCTTGCAAGGATCAAAATATATTGGAAAGATAAATATATATTTTTAAAACTAGCAGTACGACGAGCTACGAAGATGCTGATTAAATATATATTTTCAATACTAGCAGTAAGCTTGTTACCGTCATTGGACGGTTTGAGGAATGTTGTCAAATGGCCGTGTCCCTTTTCACCACTGGGGTATTCCATGTGTCAGGTACGTGTGTGACACGGACATGACATCTCAAGGACCCAAAAGGTGTGCGGGCGCGTGGACTAAGACATGCTGTGTTTGACCCATGACCATATCGAATTCAACATGTAGTTTTCAAATTCAATTTTAATTATCCTTGGACTATTCCATAATATATTTTATTTCTCTATTTTCCATCCTTCATCAAGAAAAAGAATTCTCTTTGAAAAAAATAGGTCAAGAAAAGAATTTGTAATACCAAAGTAATATATTTTTCAATTATTCATCTTCGTTAATATATGGTGTCAATTATGGGCTCCAACCTTAATTTCCCCTGAGAATCTCAGGTCACATAGGGGTAATAGACAGACAAACAAAACATGCATGCATGATCATATATAATCTTTAACTGTGCGATGCAGCTAGCTAGCATCTTATATATATACCTTCTTAAGTCCAGCAAGCTTTGTGAAATCAATTTCCTTATCTCCTGTAACTCCTCTAATCTCCTCTCTCAGATGGTTCTGCCACTCTGGGTGCTTCGCCAAAAGCAGCAGTGTCCATGAAAGAGCCAATGCCGTGGTCTCGTGGCCACCAAAGAAGAAAGTCTTGCACTCATCCACCAATTCCCTTGTTGTTAACATCTTCCCTAACCTCCCATCCACACCATTCTCCTGGAGCAATAGCCCTAGCAAGTCTTTTTGGACGCTCCTATCATTAGAGCTTTTGCGAGCTCTTACGATGGTTAAGAGGATAGCATCAATTTCTTTCCCGAGTTTCTTGGCCTCCAGGGTTTTCCCAGGGCACATGAGCTTGCTAAAGGGTACTCCCACATAACGGTTTGATTTGAATAGAGTGGTTTGCATTGCTCTTAATTTTTCAAACACTTTCCTGCCATTTTCATAGCTTATGCCAAAGCTTGTCTTGGCTATGATCTCTCCAGCCGTCGCGGTGATTTCTCTCTCGACGTCGATTTCTTGGCTCCCGGAATTAATGAGGGCAGCCCACTTGTCTAGCATCTTTGTGGTGGACTCCACCATCAAGCTTGACATAGCCTACAGTACAAGTAACAAATCTAATTTTAGAATAAAAACAATCCCCGGAGACTATCTATTAAAAACGAAAAGGAAGAATTTTGCTTGTCAAAGTCTTTAATATCGAGCCCAATCAAAACATGATGAGATAAGAATAGGCATTTAATAATTAGGACTTTTATGGCAAAGTGAAATTCCACCCATCCACTCACTCTATGAAGTTTATACGACCAACCCTTGAACATGTAGAGTCATTCATTATGTTAATAGCTTTATAGAATCTTAGAAAAGCAAACACGTCCCTTTTCTATTTAGGGCAAGGTGATGTATTAACACTTATGGTAATTAGTGATAGAAATGTCAATGTTTAGAGTGCATTCTTTCGTCAAAATTCACAATTGGAAATACCAAGTTTACACCACCACCCAATATTTTATGGAGTTCATGATGATGATTGTGATGGTAAACTAGTGTAAGTATAATTCAAATGTGACAAGGCAACTTGTTGGTTGAAGATTATCAAAACTTTGTGAGAAAAATTAACTGAAAATTTTCAACCACGCAGACAAACAAAAAACCTGAAAACTACGTACACGTAGAATAGCAGTGTGTGTGAGCATACATATAGATATATATATATATACACACACACTCCTTAACAATAGAAAAGGAGAATAAAAAGAGAGATGTTAATTATGGACCTTCAAGTTGGCTGGAGAGAATGCAGGAGTGATAACATGGCGGTGGCGAACCCATTCATCACCTTCAACCATAACCAAACCATTACCAAACATGGGTTCTCTATCATGTTTAAACACTTGAGGCTTTCCCCAACTCTTTCCCATCACCCCTGAACTCATTTTTCTTAGGAACTCAGGGTCTGCTATGTACAGAAATGGCTCTGTACCTAACCAGTATATGAATACCTTCCCTGCAAGACAACAAATGTACACGTATTATAGATATATCATAACGAACAGCAAGCCTTTAACCAGCAAGTATACCAATACATGCGTATGCTTGTCTTAAAAAAGAACTCATGAATCTTTACACGACACCTACGGTAACAAATGTGCATACGTAGAGACAAGATGATCAAGACAAGAGATTCAGAAGAAGAAGGTCACGAGTCTTACCATGAGACTTTTGCCATTGAGAGAAGTAGGGAAAAACTGAAGAATGAATATCATTAGAGATTTTTGAGGTCTCAGATGAAGAAAAGGTAGTGATATAAGAAGAAGAAGAAGCTGCTGCAGCGGCGGCGGTGGCCGCTGCCCTACTAATATTTTTTATTTCCTTATGATTTCCTAGAGGGAAATTTGGAGTTGGGCCTCCGAACCCGTTTTTCTTTAGCTTAAGATACACCCCGGCAGGCGAAATCCAGCAAGAAAACAATATTCTCCAGATTATGTAAAGAAAGCCACTAAGAATGGCGAAAAAAAGCACTTGAAATAACACTCCCATCTCTCTCTCTCTCTCTCTCTCTCTCTCTCTTATATCTTTCACACACAGAAACAATCAAAAAGTAGCGACTCAAATATCTTTCAAAGCAGTAGAAATAGCATGCAGTATACTCCTACTGTTTGCTTGCTCTTTCTTAATGCTTTGGGAATGATAAGAAAGAGGAAGATGATGGGTTTTTATAGATGGAGATGAGGGGCTTCAAGATTGTCGGAGGTTTGACCAATGAAACTACAGTCACCTTTTACACAGTATTCGTTTGAACATCATCTTTTTTTTTCCTCGTTCAACTTTTTTTGTCTTGTGGGGAATATTAGTTAGCTATTAATTTTATTTATTTACTTTTTTTGGCTGGCCATATTGCTGTCTTGTGCTTTTGCGGGCAACCTGCGTTTTTATTAATCTTGAAGCTGTAAAAACTTCTGCTTTCAATTGTTATTGTGAAGTATGAAATTAAAATTAAAAACAATACGATTCATACTAAAATAATTTTATTCTAAAAAGTATATTTTATAGGTTTAAATGAACAAATAAAACTCTAATTATTGAAGAATAATATAAAATATATTCTGAAACTTCACTTACAAGCTTAATCTTTTAATAGAGATAGTTTCTTAACATAGCCTTGTAGACGCAGCGGTCATGAGTTCAAATCTCACCACTTCCATTCTATTTGATAAAAACCAAGCATAAGATGACGTGGGTCTATGCAAGTTTAAGCCCATAAGTTTTCGCTTGAGAGGAATGTTAGAGAATAATATAAATCATACGTGGAGAAGTCACATATAAAATTAAATGTTCAGATGTAATGGTTAAATATTTATAAAAAAAAACATATATTTTAACTGGAATCTATAAACCTAATATAAGAAAACACGCACATTGGGTCAGGATACGAATTCCTGTGGCAAGTGTATTCCACCTCTTTGAATTATTGACCGGCCATGGCTGCAGCACACGTACTCTTGGACTGGAAAACAACCGTGTGTGGGCAACGCACTTGACAACTCTCAAAAGTGTCCTAATGGATCCCGAACTAGAGGCTTCAAATCCATATATTTACTTTTTGGTAAAGAGATAGGATTGCCATTTAGCCACGTACATATCTGCACCTTTTCTTTTTAATTCAAGACTCCTTTTGTTTCAATCAACATTATATTTATTTTTTTATGATTTTAAAAAAAGAGGTTTATATTATTACCTTGATGATGATGCTTTTCAATATATCTTTTTTCCTAGGTAATTAGCTTAAATAAATTAAACTGGAAAATATAAGCGTAATCTTGACATACAAAACACAACTCATTATTTACACTTCTGAGCATAGAAAGAGAGAAGAAATGAAGGAGGACAGTATCCCCTCTTTATAATTTATTTATTAATTTATTTTTCAGGTTTATATACCATCCGAAGGTTAGCTAGGGTTTATTGTCTTAAGCACTGCGTAGTGGTCTTAATGATCATCAATGTATTTGACGTTATACATTAGTTTATTAACCGTGAGATCAAGCAAGTCGTGTCCTCATGATTTTAATTTAAGACGAGACATGTGCAGTTACAAAGTCAAATAAAGTTCTTAGGAACCTCAATAGTTTTTAAGCGGAATTAAAACACGGATGTTGCTAACAACGTTGAGGTACTGCATGCAACAAGGTTTTTTTTTGTTTTTTTTATTCTTTCCTTTTTAAGATAAAACATAAAATTTTTGAGCCTTTTGTCAATCTCAATAGTATTTATTTATTTATTGATTGATTTTTGTAGTCGTTAAATCAAGCAAGAATGGTGTTAATTAAATGCAAATCATTTAAAACATTTGAAATGATAGAATTAAAGTAGATATTACTAGAGAACTTGATTTGGTATTCATCCCAAAAGGTTAAAAAAATCAAGATAGGTCTTAGTAAAGCTTGAAGGAACTCCTAATTCTTGACGAAAGTAAGAGCTCATTAATTCCTGGTGTGATCTTTGAAAACTTTAATTGATGTAATCATAAGAATCCACCTTTACGACCAGTGGGATACGTACGCCTATCAAATGTTTGATCGTTTCATCATGAGATGGAAATTTCACGAGACTCGATAATTTTGAATCATATACATAGATAGGAGAGGGTGAATTTCAAAAGCAAGTTAGAGAAAACTTAGCTGATAATAGTTGAACGTAAGAAAGCAGCAAGAAATTAAGAGATTATATTTCTAGTTCAAATCCTACCACTTGCATCTTTCAACTCACATGCAATGTGTATGAGAATCTTGAGTGTGGGGGGTTCTTTCATATGGGTTTGGTTCTTGAAAGTGATTGGTATATATGTGTATATATATATCTACTTTGTAATTTAAAATATTTCAGAAACATGGTCCTGCACTTCTCATGTCTATAAAGTCTGGTCATTCATTTCAAGTATATGGAGTGGATCAATGGGAATGAAGTAATATTTCGATTTAAGATGAAATATAAATTGATAATTTGAATTCTATGATACCATAATGATCTCAAGAGGATCTAAGCATCCTATAGCAGATAATCTTCAAGGTGAGTCCTGTTCTAATTAATTAGCTGGGAAAATTGAACTTGAATGATTCTATTGGCTTGGAATTAATTAATTAGTGACTAAAGCAGTGATGAACCGGGGATCTTACTTTATTAAGATTTGTAGTATATATAGTCTCCTCTTATGAACATAAATGCCTACGTCGTGCATCCCCAGATTTCATTCTTCCAGCTGCTACATATTTGTCAACCAACTGCAAAGCATCGACATAGAAAGTCAAACCAGCAGATCGCTCTCAGTTTCTTAAGCTGAAAATTCTCTCGAGCCAGAATATCCTTTGCTAATTCACCGACGACGAGCCAAACCGGCCAGGTGTATATACAATCACTGGCTGTCACAACTCAAACACCCTCTTCGTCTTCACCCACTGCTCGTTACCACTAGACGATCTTTATTAGTTTTGAGTGAAAAAGTCTACTCGAAATCCTGGCCATGCTACCTTGGTTGCTCAACTGGATGGGGGTCAACCTTTATTCATTAATTATTAATATTTCTACGTCGACCTTCCTTCCTTTTCTTTCACTGATATGTATGTATGAGAAACACATCCTTCCTTTGCTTAGTTTCAAATAACGCGTGAAGAAACCGTGCTTGCATCAAGAATAAATTAGCGGGCCGGGAGGTTTTCTCGCATTATGTAATCCAGATGACTTGGATATTAGTAGAGTAACACAGCCAATCATCATCAACCTAATTTCTGCAATTATTAGGGGACAAAGAAATTGGTTCTTAGAGTATGATCATCTCTCATTAATTTCATGGGGCAAAATAATGCTGTTTTACATCTTCAATTCAGCGAAAGCTTTGATGGGAAAGGATATCAATGGGTGGGAGAGATCTGCAAGTTGTCGTGGGCTGGTGGTAATCACTTTGGGTAAAAGTAATAATAATAGTACCCCTGAGGAGACCCATCAACAGATCGCAGGTGCACCGATATGTTCTGTAATTGATATGATCATGGCGGCCCCCTCAGGGATTTAATAATATTAATTAATTAATTAATTAGAGTTCCACTTATGTTTTCAAATATTGAAAAAGAAATAGCGGCTTATTTGTCTGCGTGTTATCATTTCATTTCAGTTAATTTAATATGAGACTGACATCCACGGATCCTAATTCGTTGTTGATGGGTGGACTTATTCTACATGCCAACAGAAGCTAAGATACTAACTCGACAGCTTTAACTACAAACCGACAAGACAACACAAAACAAAACAAAACAAAACAGCACAAAAATGTCACATTTCCTTGCATGATAAAGACAGAGTTACACTGCGGGCGGGATTGAAACAAAATTTACATATAAAATAACTGATCAAATTACCCGGTGTTGTTGTTGAATGGTTCGTTTTCATTTTTTCAATCTGATTTTTTTTTTGTTTTTTTTTGTTTAGAACAGTTAAATCAAGTACAGATGTGTGGTTAGGATTTTAAAAAAATAAAATGATATTTTTATAATGATAAGATATTAATATATTTAAACTATGCTGTAAATAAAAACAAATTATATATATATATATATATATATATTATAAAAAAGGAAGAGGTTAAATCATGAAAACGTTGACATGTGAGATTGGAAAACTAAATGACAAAAATAAAAGTAGAAAGGGCGAGGAATTGGAAACGAAAGTTGAAGGGGTATGATTTATTGTATAAAAAAAAAGAGAAAAACCTTTAAAAGATATTTAAAGCTTCAAAAAACATAACTAGTAAATTCGAAACCAGGGGAAATGAAAAAAAATAATCATGGGGTCATGATCTGCACACATGCATATACAAGGGATGGCATGATCTATCTACCACCAAAGTGGGAGGAGGACGGTGGACTTTTAATGGGATGGGAGACCGCGCTTCCTCCTCTGTTGATATTCACATTGCAAACGTGAATCTTAAAAGTGTTTTTGAATACAAATGTAGACTTTGATTCATGTCCCGTACGTGGTGTTCTTGTAACTAACACTATCTCTTTGTTTCTTACCTGCTTTACAATTATTATTATTATTATTATTATTATAGTCTCTAAATCACATTTCTTTGTACAAACACAAATGAAACACCGTAAAATGAAAGAATACAGAAATCAGTGTGAAAGTGAATCATCGTCGTCGGAATAAAGAACCATTCTTTGAAGACTCTTATCCTAACCGAAGGTTGTAGGTAGCTGACATTGATGGTCGGTGGGCTCTCTATTGACAAGATTTGTATTAATATTGGACCGCGTCATATCAGAGCAGCAACTCCCAAGTTAACGGTTTTAACTGATCTGATCTGATCAGATCTGGCCGAGTTTCTACAGTCTAACACGTGCACAGAATTGGTTTGCATTTGAATTGCTGTTTTAACAAGCAAGCATGGTGGGATTCATTTATTTTGCTCGGGCGATCCTTCGACGTTTCAAACACGGTACAGTGACAAGGTAAATTAAAAGATGACAAAGACAGAAGGAGCGCCCTTGGAAGCAGCATGTAAGAAGGGGGCCGCGTTTCGAAAAGTTAGGCCTGATTCACCTAAGCATCGATCGACCCACCCCTTTCTTCATTCCATGCCCGCCCGCCCGCCCGAGCACACAATCCATTTCCCCTTTTCAACCACATAACTATACAAGCAATGAATCGTGAAAATTGTGGTGGTATATCTGTATAAAAATACATGGACGGTCGTGCCACATCCCCAGCATTCCTGAAATCTCATGATTGGTTGTTTGACATTGAAATCGTACAGGATCAGTGATGAGGATGGGTCGTCCTGAAGAATCATTGGGCAGCACAACAACATGTACACTACAAAATGACATGTTGCTACTTTTCAAGGAGCACGTTCATATCATGGAACGCGCTTCCATGTAAATCCATGGCTCGTGCTCTACATTATTTTCAGGGTTACTGTTTGGTTCATTACAAATTAAGAAACTCTCCATCTCTCTCTCTCTCTCTCTCATGCACGAACATGCCGTCCATTTCTAGATATGGAAATTATGTAAAATAAAAGTAAAATAACTTTTATTCTTAGCTAATTAATTTAGTCTTGTAATTACCCTACGAATCCATTCTCGGTTATAATGGGAAAACAACTCTGAAATATACAAATTTATACTTTATATTCTCATAGCCGCATTAGTTTACTAGCTTTTTTAAGAGGAGGGAAAGGAAGGAAACACCAAGACTTCGCTACCAACAAACTGTTTCCAATTTCATTTACTTTCTTGCTGAGCTTGTCGTCACCTTTCTTTTCCCTTTAAATTGATATGAATCGCAATTTCCCTGCTAGCACGCACGGCCGGCCGGCCACGCGTACAGGTCAAGAAACAAGTGGCCTCCTCTTTTCAAAACTTCACTTTTGTGTAAGACCACATGCAAATGGTATCTGCCTACCGGTGACGGTCAATGGGTTACGTTGGACAATCACATATCCAACTACGTACAGCTTTAAATATAGTCCGGACGAGATGTAACGTCGGAATCAAAGATTAAAATCGTTAAAAAAAACTATTGCTAGCTAAACATGTTTATATAAAACAAAAGATGAGAATGGGGGGTTAATTTGTTAGCGTGCATGGCAGTGGGATCGTAAGTTTGCATGCTCTGGCTCTCCCTAGCTACCCGATTATGAACTCGAACCATCGCATGTTAAATGTATTCTTTCCCATACAACCTTAATTAAGAACATGCAACGGTCTGAAATCCTTCCGGACTACCTCCTCTTTCTTCTTCAGCATATTTTTTTGGGCTTTTTACCAAGCCTCGTGCTAAAAGATCATGCAACCTCCACGGTAAAAATGAATTATCAATTGATGAGTAAAAAATGTTTATTTTAATTTCAATCTTACGTGGTTGTAATGTGATTCTCTTAAACCTTTCTGACAATAAAATTGTGAGTCTTAATTATCCTACTAAAACGTTTCCTTGCAAGTCAAATCTGTAAATAAAATTAGTTTATTAATGTTTTTTCTACCCTTTTTTTGACCGTATTGTTAATTAAAACATGTTTTTGAAAAAAATAAAAATATTTGTACAGAATGACCAAACCAAAATTAAAGAGGAAAAACACAATGGACTAAGATTAAAAACAATTTACCTATAAAAATGGTGTGCAAAACACAAAAATAAGAGGAGAAAAATAAATTCCACACTTCTCCCCCACACCCACACCGGTTCACCGCCCTTTTTGTTTTGGCCAGACTCAGCCATTCTTTCCTCTCGTTTTCAGACTAACCCCCCCTCCCCAAGCCTCATCTTCAACCTCAGTAACTTATCAACCACGGAACTATCACCTCCGGCCAACCACCCTGCGGTAGAACTCTCTCTCTTTCCTTGTCAGTGATAGTTGCTCCTCCATAAAAAATAAAAACTTTTATGTACCCTTTAAATTGTCCTCTATTCCACTACGTACTGTCAGTGTCCATCGTGACCCAGACCACCAACCGTTAACAGCCAGCCACACCGTCATCCGCCAGATCTTCTTGTCCTCATCATTGTTTCTTCTCCTCTTTTCTCTTCTGACCTCGAACCACCACTCGATCTTACTCCTTCACGATCATCCCTTGACTCATTCCCTCTAACTCAAACATGTTTTTCTTAATGTGCATGATAATGGCGGAGGACATTAGTCACCTAATAAAAACGATACTAAAACCTATTTTGTTTTGCCCAATTGTGGGTCATATTATATTATAAAATAAAAAATAACTAAAAAGGCTGGTGTTTCACTGTAGCGTCGTAATTTTTAAACCTATCACTGTGGGTCATTTCATCGTAATTTTTAAACCTCTTTATTTAGATATTTTTGAAGAAAAAAATAATTATTGATGTAGTTACGTTGTTTTTATAGAGCATTGTATTAAATTTTTTTGAATATAATGTTTGTTCAACGCGTTAAACTTTTAATATTTCATTTTTAAAATCTCTAGTTTTTCACTTTAATTCGACGTTGATATTTTTATTTTAAAAAAAACAAAAAAATATGGAAAAATTCCAAAAATATCTTGAGTAAGGACCAAAATTAAAAAAATAAAAAATAAAATACAATAAGAAAATATAATTTTTACTATATTTGTTAATACATGGACACACACACAAAAATAAATAAATAAATAAAATATTCCCCTCTTCTTTTTCACCACCTCCTTTTCTTCCTTATCCATTTAAGTTCTCCTCTGCACTCCTGAGACCCTTTTAGCAAATCTTTCCCCTCTCAGACTTCTGCCTCTCCTTTTTTCTTTCCACCCGAAACCCATTCCTGCTCCTCTCTTCGCCGTCCTCCCTTCCTACCGCATCCCTCATCTTTCTTTCTTTTTCATCTTTCACTGGATAGTCTCGTCGTCCCTCTTAACAACCCTCTTCTCCTTCTGGCAACCACCAGGCCAACCCGTCACCTCTCCCTTCTCTTTCCAAGATCCAGTTGTTGCCTTCATTGTCCTTTTCTTCTATTCCTCGTCGGCGACTACTCCATCCTTGCCTCGTTCCCCTCCTCTACATCCTCCACAGCAAACCAGCTCAGTCAACTCCTTTCTCTCGTCCATTTCCCTTCACCAACCGTCGGCAACCTTTCCACCGAAGCCAAGACCATCGAGCGGTGGACACGTGAAACAGAGAAGAAAGAAGTATGGAAACTAAGAGGAAAAAAAAGCATATCTGTCCAAGGAAAGAAATGATTGATTTTATTTTTCACTTGCGGCGGCGCGTGGTATGCTGCGAGTGGATCCACGCGTCGCTACTATTCCAACCCTGCCTCCACTATTGAGCACTGTTCCTGAATGCTTTCTCTGTTGATTTGAGACCTTCTAAAGTTCAATTTTATAATTTTTAATTATTTCACGTGTATTTCAATTTTGTATTAATATATTTTTTTACACTGTCAGTCCTTTGCATTTAAATCTCAAATCAAGACATCATAAATTAAAGTCCCTAAGACATTATAAATTAAAGTCCTAGATGAACATAATTACTTCAACTTATCAATTAATAGTTAAAAATAAACATTTATATTCCAACCTTCCAACCCAAATTATTAGGACCATGTATAACCATAAATAAAAACATGGTCTTAAACCTCATACACATTTTTAGTGGCAAATTAGAAATCATGAATATCATTGACATGTAGAAATAAAGAGTAACAAATGATTTAAATGGATTGAATTTATCTGTACATAATCTAAGATGTACATTTTATGGTTCAATTGAAAACAAAGGATGCATCATGTTAAAATGCTTCCAAGTTTCACCATAATTTGTGTACCATGACTTTATCCACTAAATATATGAATAATGTCATGCTATGTGTTCAATGGTCTTTAAAGAAATAAATAACCTTTGAATTTTAAGAGTGATTGAAAAGTATGTAAGTTTTATATGAACGACAAAAAAAAATTCCTTCTAATTTTAAGACACAAATAACGAGTGTGTCTATGTTTTTTGCACTTAGTCAATTTTGTATTTCTAAAGTAGTACAACATGCAAATATTTAGATGCATGTCAAATTTCTAATATCATATATTGAAGGGTTTCATCACAGATTTAGCAACATAAAAATTCTTTTATAATTTATTTTCTTTAAGAAAAAATGTTTTTTCTCATTCGATAATTCTTTCAAAATCAACTTCACTCAACCCATTATATGACTTGATAGTGAACATTTATGTAATGATCAGTAATTTATGGTGATTTATGCACTCATCTCCTAGTGGTTTATTGGAGTTTTTTGAAAAAAAAAATATCAAAAAACATGGTTGTCTATATTTAATTATTAATCTATGATTAGATATTCACTTGCATAACCCTAATTCATTTTTATTGTATTCATAATCATATTCCTATAAGAATTACTATTGTTATCTATAACTCCATGTACTTTTCTAGAACTTAGAGAATGACTTGACCTTTCTTTTTAATGATAGTCTCGTCAAGAACATATGATTATCCTGTTGCAAACCAGCATAAATATTATTTTAATGAACATTTTTTTTTGTAAAAGATGCATTGTTATAAAATGTGGAGCTGAGAAATTTTTATTTTCACATTATATGATTTATATTGTTTCTGCTAATATTTCTTGAATTGGACAGTGCGTAATTAATAAAACCAAAAACCCATTACAATATTCCATCATGCACAACTTTTTTTGAGTGAGTCGCACTACATTTATAAATAATCATTCATTACTTATATCAACCATACATATAACATCTCCAAAAACATGTATTAAATATAACGTAAAATAAATAAGCTAAAATTGAATAAATCAAACTTATTCAATAAATTTTAGTAGTCTTAAAATCATTATCAACTATTTATATAAATTCAAATTCTCATACATTTACCAAACATAAATTGAATTCATTAAATAAGGCATTATTTATTTTATAATAAAACACCTAAATCACAAATTCAAAGTTAATTTCATCAAATTACAAACTTAATATTTCAAAATCCCAAACAAACTCTAACATGCACAAATCATAGAAACATACAACTTATTTTAAACAAACTCTAACATGTACAAATCATATAAACATACTACTTTTTTTATGAAATCAATGAGAAGTGAACACTGCGGAGGATCATCTTGTTGATGATGGGAGAAAAATCACAGGTTTCAAACATCTTGGAAAGGCATGACGA